>JAZFAW010000015.1:3044798-3181300 GCA_036850905.1 Luffa acutangula | reverse complement strand
CCAATTCGTTCTTTAGGTGGTTTGGACGACACATGGTCCAAACTTTACTCCGTTTAAGTTTTATAGATCTCAGAACCCAAAGTTCGTCCCAATGAGTGTTTTTCATCTAGTTTGGACGAAGTTGGTCCAAACTTTGCTCCATTTGAGTTTCGAGAGAGTTTGGAACTCAAAGTTCGTCCCAATGAGAGTTCTTTAGGTGGTTTGGACGACAAATGGTCCAAAGTTTACTCCGTTTAAGTTTTATAGGGCTTGGAACCCAAAGTTCGTCCCAATGAAAGTTTTTCATCTAGTTTGGACGAAGTTGGTCCAAACTTTGCTCTGTTTTAGTTTCGAGAGAGTTTGGAACTCGAAGTTTGTCCCAATGAGAGTTCTTTAGGTGGTTTGGACGACACATGGTCGAAACTTTAGTCCGTTTAAGTTTTATAGAGCTCGGAACCCAAAGTTCGTCCCGATGAGAGTTTTTCATCTAGTTCGGACGAAGTTGGTCCAAACTTTACTCCGTTTAAGTTTTATAGAGCTCGGAACCCAGAGTTCGTCCCAATGAGAGTTTTTCATCTAGTTTGGACGAAGTTGGTCCAAACTTTGCTCTGTTTTATTTTCGAGAGAGTTTGGAACTCAAAGTTCGTCCCAATTCGTTCTTTAGGTGGTTTGGACGACACATGGTCTAAACTTTACTCCGTTTAAGTTTTATAGATCTCAGAACCCAAAGTTCGTCCCAATGAGTGTTTTTCATCTAGTTTGGACGAAGTTGGTCCAAACTTTGCTCCATTTGAGTTTCGAGAGAGTTTCGAACTCAAATTTCGTCCCAATGAGAGTTCTTTAGGTGGTTTGGACGACACATGGTCCAAAGTTTACTCCGTTTAAGTTTATAGAGCTCGGAACATAGAGTTCGTCCCAATGAGAGTTTTTCATCTAGTTTGGACGTAGTTGGTCCAAACTTTGCTCTGTTTTAGTTTCGAGAGAGTTTGGAACTCGAAGTTTGTCCCAATGAGAGTTCTTTAGGTGGTTTGGACGACACATGGTCGAAACTTTACTCCGTTTAAGTTTTATAGAGCTCAAAACCCACAGTTCGTCCCAATGAGAGTTTTTTCATGTAGTTTGGACGAAGTTGGTCCAAACTTTGCTCCGTTTGAGTTTCGAGAGAGTTTCGAACTCAAATTTACCCAATGAGAGTTCTTTAGGTTGTTTGGGCGACAAATGGTCCAAAGTTTACTCTGTTTAAGTTTTATAGAGCTTGGAACCCAAAGTTCGTCCCAATGAGAGTTTTTCATCTAGTTTGGACGAAGTTGGTCCAAACTTTTCTCTGTTTTAGTTTCGAGAGAGTTTGGAACTCAAAGTTCGTCCCAATGAGAGTTCTTTAGGTGGTTTGGACGACACATGGTCCAAACTTTACTACATTTAAGTTTTTGAGAGCTCGGAACCCAAAGTTCGTCCCAATGACAGTTTTTCATCTAGTTTGGACGAAGTTGGTCCAAACTTTTCTCTGTTTTGAGTTTCGAAAGAGTTTCGAACTCAAAGTTTGTCCGAATGAGAGTTCTTTAGGTGGTATGGACGACACATGGTCCAAACTTTACTCCGTTTAAGTTTTTGAGAGCTCGGAACCCAAAGTTCGTCCCAATGAGAGTTTTTAATCTAGTTTGGACGAAGTTGGTCCAAACTTTGCTCAGTTTGAGTTTCGAGAGAGTTTGGAACTCAAAGTTCGTCCCAATGTTCTTTAGGTGGTTTGGACGACACATGGTCCAAACTTTACTCCGTTTAAGTTTTATAGAGCTCGGAACCCAAAGTTCGTCCCGATGAGAGTTTTACATCTAGTTTGGACGAAGTTGGTCAAAACTTTGCTCCGTTTGAGTTTCGAGCGAGTTTCGAACTCAAATTTCGTCCCAACGAGAGTTCTTTAGGTGGTTTGGACGACAAATGGTCCAACGTTTACTCCGTTTAAGTTTTATAGAGCTCGGAACCACAAGTTCGTCCCAATGAGAGTTTTTCATCTACTTTGGACGAAGTTGGTCCAAACTTTGCTCTGTTTTAGTTTCGAGAGAGTTTAGAACTCAAAGTTCGTCCCAATGAGAGTTCTTTAGGTGGTTTGGACGACACATGGTCCAAACTTTACTCCGTTTAAGTTTTATAGATCTCGGAACATAGAGTTCGTCCCAATGAGAGTGTTTCATCTAGTTTGGACGAAGTAGGTCCAAACTTTGCTCTGTTTTAGTTTCGAGAGAGTTTGGAACTCGAAGTTTGTCCCAATGAGAGTTCTTTAGGTGGTTTGGACGACACATGGTCGAAACTTTAGTCCGTTTAAGTTTTATAGAGCTCGGAACCCAAAGTTCGTCCCAATGAGAGTTTTTCATCTAGTTTGGACGAAGTTGGTCCAAACTTTGCTCTGTTTTAGTTTCGAGAGAGTTTGGAACTCAAAGTTCGTCCCAATGAGAGTTCTTTAGGTGGTTTGGACGACACATGGTCCAAACTTTACATCGTTTTATAGAGCTCAGAACCCAAAGTTCGTCCCAATGAGAGTTTTTCATCTAGGTTGGACGAAGTTGGTCCAAACTTTGCTCCATTTGAGTTTCGAGAGAGTTTGGAACTCAAAGTTCGTCCCAATGAGAGTTCTTTAGGTGGTTTGGACGACAAATGGTCCAAAGTTTACTCCGTTTAAGTTTTATAGAGCTCGGAACCCAAAGTTCGTCCCAATGAGAGTTTTTCATCTAGTTTGGACGAAGTTGGTCCAAACATTGCTCTGTTTTAGTTTCGAGAGAGTTTGGAACTCGAAGTTTGTCCCAATGAGAGTTCTTTAGGTGGTTTGGACGACACATGGTCGAAACTTTAGTCCGTTTAAGTTTTATAGAGCTCGGAACCCAAAGTTCGTCCCAATGAGAGTTTTTCATCTAGTTTGGACGAAGTTGGTCCAAACTTTGCTCTGTTTTAGTTTCGAGAGAGTTTGGAACTCAAAGTTCGTCCCAATGAGAGTTCTTTAGGTGGTTTGGACGACACATGGTCCAAACTTTACATCGTTTTATAGAGCTCAGAACCCAAAGTTCGTCCCAATGAGAGTTTTTCATCTAGTTGGACGAAGTTGGTCCAAACTTTGCTCCATTTGAGTTTCGAGAGAGTTTGGAACTCAAAGTTCGTCCCAATGAGAGTTCTTTAGGTGGTTTGGACGACAAATGGTCCAAAGTTTACTCCGTTTAAGTTTTATAGAGCTCGGAACCCAAAGTTCGTCCCAATGAGAGTTTTTCATCTAGTTTGGACGAAGTTGGTCCAAACTTTGCTCTGTTTTAGTTTCGAGAGAGTTTGGAACTCGAAGTTTGTCCCAATGAGAGTTCTTTAGGTGGTTTGGACGACACATGGTCGAAACTTTAGTCCGTTTAAGTTTTATAGAGCTCGGAACCCAAAGTTCGTCCCGATGAGAGTTTTTCATCTAGTTCGGACGAAGTTGGTCAAAACTTTGCTCCGTTTGAGTTTCGAGAGAGTTTCGAACTCAAATTTCGTCCCAATGAGAGTTCTTTAGGTGGTTTGGACGACACATGGTCCAAACTTTACTCCGTTTAAGTTTTATAGAGCTCGGAACATAGAGTTCGTCCCAATGAGAGTTTTTCATCTAGTTTGGACGAAGTTGGTCCAAACTTTGCTCTGTTTTAGTTTCGAGAGAGTTTGGAACTCGAAGTTTGTCCCAATGAGAGTTCTTTAGGTGGTTTGGACGACACATGGTCGAAACTTTAGTCCGTTTAAGTTTTATAGAGCTCGGAACCCAAAGTTCGTCCCGATGAGAGTTTTTCATCTAGTTCGGACGAAGTTGGTCAAAACTTTGCTCCGTTTGAGTTTCGAGAGAGTTTCGAACTCAAATTTCGTCCCAATGAGAGTTCTTTAGGTGGTTTGGACGACACATGGTCCAAACTTTACTCCGTTTAAGTTTTATAGAGCTCGGAACATAGAGTTCGTCCCAATGAGAGTTTTTCATCTAGTTTGGACGAAGTTGGTCCAAACTTTGCTCTGTTTTAGTTTCGAGAGAGTTTGGAACTCGAAGTTTGTCCCAATGAGAGTTCTTTAGGTGGTTTGGACGACACATGGTCGAAAATTTACTCCGTTTAAGTTTTATAGAGCTCAAAACCCACAGTTCGTCCCAATGAGAGTTTTTTCATGTAGTTTGGACGAAGTTGGTCCAAACTTTGCTCCGTTTGAGTTTCGAGAGAGTTTCGAACTCAAATTTACCCAATGAGAGTTCTTTAGGTGGCTTGGACGACACATGGTCCAAACTTTACTCCGTTTAAGTTTTATAGAGCTCGGAACCCAGAGTTCGTCCCAATGAGAGTTTTTCATCTAGTTTGGACGAAGTTGGTCCAAACTTTGCTCTGTTTTAGTTTCGAGAGAGTTTGGAACTCAAAGTTCGTCCCAATTCGTTCTTTAGGTGGTTTGGACGACACATGGTCCAAACTTTACTCCGTTTAAGTTTTATAGAGCTCAGAACCCAAAGTTCGTCCCAATGAGTGTTTTTCATCTAGTTTGGACGAAGTTGGTCCAAACTTTGCTCCATTTGAGTTTCGAGAGAGTTTGGAACTCAAAGTTCGTCCCAATGAGAGTTCTTTAGGTGGTTTGGACGACAAATGGTCCAAAGTTTACTCATTTTAAGTTTTATAGGGCTTGGAACCCAAAGTTCGTCCCAATGAAAGTTTTTCATCTAGTTTGGACGAAGTTGGTCCAAACTTTGCTCTGTTTTAGTTTCGAGAGAGTTTGGAACTCGAAGTTTGTCCCAATGAGAGTTCTTTAGGTGGTTTGGACGACACATGGTCGAAACTTTAGTCCGTTTAAGTTTTTTAGAGCTCGGAACCCAAAGTTCGTCCCAATGAGAGTTATTCATCTAGTTTGGACGAAGTTTGTCCAAACTTTTCTCCGTTTTGAGTTTCGAAAGAGTTTCGAACTCAAAGCTCGTCCGACTGAGAGTTCTTTAGGTGGTTTGGACGACACATGGTCCAAACTTTACTCCGTTTAAGTTTTTGAGAGCTCGGAACCCAAAGTTCGTCCCAATGAGAGTTTTTAATCTAGTTTGGACGAAGTTGGTCCAAACTTTGCTCAGTTTGAGTTTCGAGAGAGTTTGGAACTCAAAGTTCGTCCCAATGTTCTTTAGGTGGTTTGGACGACACATGGTCCAAACTTTACTCCGTTTAAGTTTTATAGAGCTCGGAACCCAAAGTTCGTCCCGATGAGAGTTTTTCATCTAGTTTGGACGAAGTTGGTCAAAACTTTGCTCCGTTTGAGTTTCGAGCGAGTTTCGAACTCAAATTTCGTCCCAATGAGAGTTCTTTAGGTGGTTTGGACGACAAATGGTCCAAAGTTTACTCCGTTTAAGTTTTATAGAGCTCGGAACCCAAAGTTCGTCCCAATGAGAGTTTTTCATCTAGTTTGGACGAAGTTGGTCCAAACTTTGCTCTGTTTTAGTTTCGAGAGAGTTTAGAACTCAAAGTTCGTCCCAATGAGAGTTCTTTAGGTGGTTTGGACGACACATGGTCCAAACTTTACTCCGTTTAAGTTTTATAGAGCTCGGAACTAGAGTTCGTCCCAATGAGAGTGTTTCATCTAGTTTGGACGAAGTTTGTCCAAACTTTGCTCTGTTTTAGTTTCGAGAGAGTTTGGAACTCGAAGTTTGTCCCAATGAGAGTTCTTTAGGTGGTTTGGACGACACATGGTCGAAACTTTAGTCCGTTTAAGTTTTATAGAGCTCGGAACCCAAAGTTCGTCCCAATGAGAGTTTTTCATCTAGTTTGGACGAAGTTGGTCAAAACTTTGCTATGTTTTAGTTTCGAGAGAGTTTGGAACTCAAAGTTCGTCCCAATGAGAGTTCTTTAGGTGGTTTGGACGACACATGGTCCAAACTTTACTTCGTTTTATAGAGCTCAGAACCCAAAGTTCGTCCCAATGAGAGTTTTTCATCTAGTTTGGACGAAGTTGGTCCAAACTTTGCTCCATTTGAGTTTCGAAAGAGTTTGGAACTCAAAGTTCGTCCCAATGAGAGTTCTTTAGGTGGTTTGGACGACAAATGGTCCAAAGTTTACTCCGTTTAAGTTTTATAGAGCTCGGAACCCAAAGTTCGTCCCAATGAGAGTTTTTCATCTAGTTTGGACGAAGTTGGTCCAAACTTTGCTCTGTTTGAGTTTCGAGAGAGTTTAGAACACAAAGTTCGTCCCAATGAGAGTTCTTTAGGTGGTTTGGACGACACATGGTCCAAACTTTACTCCGTTTAAGTTTTTGAGAGCTCGGAACCCAAAGTTCGTCCCAACGAGAGTTTTTCATCTAGTTTGGACGAAGTTTGTCCAAACTTTTCTCCGTTTGAGTTTCGAAAGAGTTTCGAACTCAAAGTTCGTCCGATTGAGAGTTCTTTAGGTGGTTTGGACGACACATGGTCCAAACTTTACTCCGTTTAAGTTTTTGAGAGCTCGGAACCCAAAGTTCGTCCCAATGAGAGTTTTTCATCTAGTTTGGACAAAGTTGGTCCAAACTTTGCTCAGTTTGAGTTTCGAGAAAGTTTGAACTCAAAGTTCGTCCCAATGTTCTTTAGGTGGTTTGGACGACACATGGTCCAAACTTTACTCCGTTTAAGTTTTATAGAGCTCGGAACCCAGAGTTTGTCCCAATTTGAGTTTTTCATCTAGTTTGGACGAAGTTGGTCCAAACTTTGCTCTGTTTTAGTTTCGAGAGAGTTTGGAACTCAAATTTCGTCCCAATGAGAGTTCTTTAGGTGGTTTGGACGACACATGGGCCAAACTTTACTCCGTTTAAGTTTTATAGAGCTCAGAACCCAAAGTTCGTCCGAATGAGAATTTTTCATCTAGTTTGGACGAAGTTGGTCCAAACTTTGCTCCATTTGAGTTTCGAGAGAGTTTCGAACTCAAATTTCGTCCAAATGAGAGTTAGAGGTGGTTTGGACAACACATGGTCCAAACTTTACTCCGTTTAAGTTTTATAGAGCTCGGAACATAGAGTTCGTCCCAATGAGAGTTTTTCATCTAGTTTGGACGAAGTTGGTCCAAACTTTGCTCTGTTTTAGTTTCGAGAGAGTTTGGAACTCGAAGTTTGTCCCAATGAGAGTTCTTTAGGTGGTTTGGACGACACATGGTCGAAACTTTACTCCGTTTAAGTTTTATAGAGCTCAAAACCCAAAGTTCGTCCCAATGAGAGTTTTTTCATGTAGTTTGGACGAAGTTGGTCCAAACATTGTTCCGTTTGAGTTTCGAGAGAGTTTCGAACTGAAATTTCGTCCCAATGAGAGTTCTTTAGGTGATTTGGACGACACATGGTCCAAACTTTATTCCGTTTAAGTTTTTGAGAGCTCGGAACCCAAAGTTCATCGCAATGAGAGTTTTTCATCTAGTTTGGACGAAGTTGGTCCAAACTTTTCTCCGTTTGAGTTTCGAGAGAGTTTGGAACTCAAAGTTCGTCGCAATGAGAGTTCTTTAGGTCGTTTGGACGACACTGGTCCAATCTTTACTCCGTTTAAGTTTTTGAGAGCTCAGAACCCAAAGTTCGTCCCAATGAGAGTTTTTAATCTAGTTTGGACGAAGTTGGTTCAAACTTTGCTCCGTTTGAGTTTCGAGAGAGTTTGAAACTCAAATTTCGTCCCAATGAGAGTTCTTTAGGTGGTTTGGACAACACATGGTCCAAACTTTACTCCGTTTAAGTTTTTGAGAGCTTGGAACCCAAAGTTCGTGCCAATGAGAGTTTTTCATCTAGTTTGGACGAAGTTGGTCCAAACTTTGCACCGCTTGAGTTTCGAGAGAGTTTGGAACTCAAAGTTCGTCACAATGAGAGTTCTTTAGGTGGTTTGGACGACACATGGTCCAAACTTTACTCCGTTTAACTTTTTGAGAGCTCGGAACCCAAAGTTCATCCCAATGAAAGTTTTTCATCTAGTTTGGATGAAGTTGGTCCAAACTTTGCTCCGTTTGAGTTTCGAGAGAGTTTGGAACTCAAAGTTCGTCCCAATGAGAGTTATTTAGGTGATTTGGACGACACATGGTCCAAACTTTACTCCGTTTAAGTTTTTGAGAGCTCGGAACCCAAAGTTCATCCCAATGAGAGTTTTTCATCTAGTTTGGACGAAGTTGGTCCAAACTTTGCTCCGTTTGAGTTTCGAGAGAGTTTGGAACTCAAAGTTCGTCCCAATGAGAGTTCTTTAGGTGGTTTGGACGAAAAATGGTCCAAACTTTACTCCGTTAAAGTTTTTGAGAGCTCGGAACCCAAAGTTCGTCCCAATGATAGTTTTTCATCTAGTTTTGACGAAGTTGGTCCAAACTTTTCTCCGTTTGAGTTTCGAGAGAGTTTGGAACTCAAAGTTCGTCCCAATGAGAGTTTGCCATCTAGTTGGGACGAAGTTTGTCCAAACTTTTCTTCGTTTGAGTTTTGAGAGAGTTTGGAACTCAAAGTTCATCCCAATGAGAGTTCTTTAGGTGGTTTGGACGACACATGGTCCAAACTTTACTCCGTTTAAGTTTTTGAGAGCTTAGAACCCAAAGTTGTCCCAATGAGAGTTTATCATCTTGTTTGGACGAAGTTGGTCCAAACTTTGCTCCGTTTGAGTTTCGAGAGAGTTTGATAAGCGCCCAATATGCTTTAAGTTTACAAAGCTAGAGGTCCTTCTAGGATCCTTGTAAACGAACACAAATAAGACTAACTTATCGAATGATTCCAACCAAGAGTTTAGCTTGAAGATGAATCACTCTTAGATCAAACTTAGAATAAGGATGGTCACTCCTAGATCCTAAGACGACTCACTCCAGAATTAGATTGATCAAAAACTAATCCAATGAATCGATTGAACATCAAACCTAAGACAAGATTTGAAAGAAAATACAACACCAAAGGGGTTGAATAAGCAAAAGCTTTTTACTAAACATAATCTGAGTTTTCAAGAGTATTACAAGCCATTTTAAAGGGCAAATGGTCGTGGATAGACCAAGGAACTCAAAAGTCATTCAACTACACTTAATTGCAAATTGTAGAAAATAAGACCTAGGAGCTTAAAACCTGATTGCACATCAAACGAGCAGCCATATCTCAAAACTAAAAAGATAGAATTGCTTTAAATTGTCTTAAATATGTGCTATGGAATCCGCTCCTCATAATGGCAACGTTTGACATCCTTTGACATCACGAAATCCCAAGAGATGCAAGTTGGACAGCCACCTCTTCACATATTCTGCACACTTTTTTTGTCCTCCGTGCCATCTTCCAAACTACACAACTTTTCCCGTGCCATCTTGACTCCATTCTCTTCTTGACTTGCTGAACTAACATTATACAAAAATTTGGGTTCAAAATTCTCGGCCTCTCGTTGTGCATTTGCTAGCTTTTGAACATGCAGTGTGAAAGCCTCTTGTATCTTCTTTGCCTTGCTCCTTGTGATTGGTCCTTTAGGTACATGCAATGGATTATTGATTGAATCCATATCATCCCCCCTTTCTTTAAAAGGATTTGTCCTCAAATCAAGGTCTTCATTGCCTACATCAAAAGGAGACAAGTCAACCACATTAACAGTAGAACTTACATTGTACTCACCTCGTAGATCCAATTTGTAAGCATTGTCATTAATCTGTTCAAGCACTTGAAAAGGACCATCTCCCCTTGGGTGAAGTTTCGACTTCCTTTGGTCGGGAAACCTTTCCTTTCTTAGATGAACCCAAACCCAATCACCCGGTTTAAAAATCAATTCCTTCCTCTCTTGGTTCTTGCGAGTGACTAGCTTTTGATTCTTCTTTTCAATCCTTTCTTTGATTTCTTTGTGCAAAGTTTTGATGTATTTGACCCTAGAAGAAGCTGCATCACTAGTAAACATATTAGGCGAAAAAGATCTTTTGCACATAAGAACAAGATTTGGTGCTTGAGATAGCAACACATTCCTCACTTCCCCCTTTCTTAGAACCAAACTCACATTCTTTCTTTTTTCCTCAAAATCACTCTTTTTTCCCACTTGATTTTCACTCACCTTTTGCCCCTCACTTTCCTCTCTTTTTTCACTCTTCTCTCTTTCTTTTAACTTACTTTCTTCTCCCCTCTCTTTTTCTTGAAATTTTTTTCTTTTCTTCTCTAATTTCAAGTGATCACAATGTATCTCATATGGAGATAATGGCAGCAAAGTAAATTTCTTTCCATCCAAAGTAAAGGTATACTTGTTGAACAATCCATCATACGTAACCTCTCTATCATATTGCCAAGGTCGGCCTAACAAAATATCTCCCGCATGCATAGGTGCAACATCACAAAGAACTTCATCCTTATATCTTCCCAAAGTAAAAGAAATAAGAACTTCAGAGTTTACCTTCAATTCTCATTTATTCGTCAACCATTGAAGTTTATATGGTTTTGGATGTGGACGAGTAGTAAGTTGAAGCCTTTTTACAAGAAAACTACTTACCACATTTGTGCAACTTCCACTATCAATCACCAAGCTACATGGGCTTTCTCCAATCAAACATCTTGTGTGAAACAAGTTTTCCCTTTGATCTTCAACTTTCTCTTCCTTGATTTGCACATTAAGTACCCGTCTCGTAATCAAGGATATGGAATTACCTTCTTCAATATACTCGTCATCATCGGGTGTTTCATATTCTTCCTCAAGTTGTGCATCATTTTCCTCACATTCATCTTCCGAATCAATCACGCCATTTCTCACCACCATGACTCTTTTATTGACACACTCTGTGCTCATGTGTCCAAACCCTTTGCACTTCCAACATTGAATAGAGCTAGTCTTCTCCCTAACCTCCTTTGAAGCTTCAATCTTCTTAGAATTAGAGCTCTCGGCTTCCACTCTTTTGGCAGCCACTAATTTCCCCTTTGATTGCATCGATTCATTCCTATTTACAAAACCATCCTTGTTCCACGAATTAGAACTTGAAAAGGCATGAGTTTTAGATACATACCTCTTTGCACGCTCTTTTTCTTCCTTCAATTGAGCTTCAATTTTGATAGCATAATGATACATATCTTCCATATAAGGTGGTGGATTTCTATCAACAAGATGAGCAATTTCTTGATTCAAACCTCCAAGGAACCTAGACATGGTATCTTCCTCATCTTCTTGGATTCTTGCTCTTCCAATCAAAGTCTCCATCTCTCGATAATATTCAGCAACACTTTTTGTACCTTGCCTCAAAGATTGCAATTTAGTTTTCAAATCTCTTTCATAATGTTTAGGAACAAACCTTTTCCTCATGGCTTCTTTGAGTTCTTCCCAAGTTTCTATTGGATCCTCCTCTTTCCTCCTTCTCTCGGACTTGAGATAATGATACCATTCAGAGGCATAATTGGTGAATTCGGCAATGGCAAGTTTCATCTTCTTATTCTCACTAAATGTGTTGCAATCAAACACATGTTCTATCTTCCTTTCCTATTGCAAATATGTCTCCGAATCCGCCGTTCAAGTAAAAGGTGGGATCTTGAGTTTAACTCCTCCATCTCTATCTTCATGCACTCTTTCCACCCTCCTAGGTTGCATCACATTGGCGAGGTTATTTCTTCCTCTCCCTCTCACATTTCCTCTACCTCCAAGCTGTCTTTCATGTGCATCTAAGTCAAACATACCTTCATCTTCTTGGAATGGTCGTACTTCCCTTTGTTGTTGTGCCCTCCTTTCTTGTCTATCTTCCCTCATCAATTCCAGCATACCTTTAATTGCTTGAAGAATAGCAACATTTGGATCTATCACTTCCGGAACTTCTTCTCCATCATGCGACATTTTGTATTTAGTAACAAGGACCTTTCCACACTTCTCACAAAGATTTCACTCAAGGACACTCGTGTTTATCACTCAAGGGTAGGCTTTTGGTACTAGGTCAAAGATGTAAGGGTTGGCTTAAATTTTAGTGCAATCTTGCTATAAGCTTGATATAACCGATTCAAATGACCAACTTTTCACAACCTAAACTAGAGCAACTCAACCTTAAGACCAGCAACTACAAACTTTGAACAAACATACAATATAATGACACAAACTTTTGATGTGCCTCAGATCTTCGAATAAAAGCTTTTTTCTTTTTTTTTTCTTTTGACTTCTTTTTTTTTTCTTCCTTTTTTTTTCTATTTGCTACTGATTTTTTTTTCTACTTTTGCTACTGATTTTCTTTTTCTTTTGTTGCTGTTTTTTTTTTTTTTGATAATCCGAGAGCAAGTCACAAAAAAATACAGATTTGTAAAAAAAAATGATAGAAAGTAAAGATATTTCACCTCTAGAGTCGGCCAAATGATGTTGACCAGGGCTCTGATACCAAATGATAAGCGCCCAATATGCTTTAAGTTTACAAAGCTAGAGGTCCTTCTAGGATCCTTGTAAACGGACACAAATAAGACTAACTTACCGAATGATTCCAACCAAGAGTTTAGCTAGAAGATGAATCACTCTTAGATCAAACTTAGAATAAGGATGGTCACTCCTAGATCCTAAGACGACTCACTCCAGAATTAGATTGATCAAAAACTAATCCAATGAATCGATTGAACATCAAACCTAAGACAAAATTTGAAAGAAAATACAACACCAAAGGGGTTGAATAAGCAAAAGCTTTTTACTAAACATAATCTGAGTTTTCAAGAGTATTACAAGCCATTTTAAAGGCCAAATGGTCGTGGATAGACCAAGGAACTCAAAAGTCATTCAACTACACTTAATTGCAAATTGTAGAAAATAAAACCTAGGAACTTAAAACTTGATTGCACATCAAACGAGCAGCCATATCTCAAAACTAAAAAGATAGAATTGCTTTAAATTGTCTTAAATATGTGCTATGGAATCCGCTCCTCATAATGGCAACGTTTGACATCCTTTGACATCACGAAATCCCAAGAGATGCAAGTTGGACAGCCACCTCTTCACATATTCTGCACACTTTTTTTGTCCTTCGTGCCATCTTCCAAACTACACAACTTTTCCCGTGCCATCTTGACTCCATTCTCTTCTTGACTTGCTGAACTAACATTATACAAAAATTTGGGTTCAAAATTCTCGGCCTCTCGTTGTGCATTTGCTAGCTTTTGAACATGCAGTGTGAAAGCCTCTTGTATCTTTTTTGCCTTGCTCCTTGTGATTGGTCCTTTAGGTACATGCAATGGATTATGTTTTTGGGAGTTCTTTAGGTGGTTTGGACAACACATGGTCCAAACTTTACTCCGTTTAAGTTTCTGAGAGCTGGGAACCCAAAGTTCGTCCCAATGAGAGTTTTTCATCTAGTTTGGACGAGGTTGGTCAAAACTTTGCTCGTTTTGAGTTTCGAGAGAGTTTGGAACTCAAAATTCGTCCCAATGAGAGTTCTTCAGGTGGTTTGGATGACACATAGTTCAAAGTTTACTCCGTTTAAGTTTTTGAGAGCTCGGAACCCAAAGTTCGTCCCAATGATAGTTTTTCATCTAGTTTGGACGAAGTTGGTCAAAACTTTGCTCCTTTTGAGTTTCGAGAGAGTTTGGAACTCAAAGTTCGTCCCAATGACAATTCTTTAGGTGGTTTGGACGACACATGGTCCAAACTTTACTCCATTTAAGTTCTTGAGAGCTCGGAACCGAAAGTTCGTCCCAATGAGAGTTTTTCATCAAGTTTGGACGAAGTTGGTCCAAACTTTTCTCATTTTGAGTTTCGAGAGAGTGTTTAACTAGAAGTTCGTCCCAATGAGACTTCTTTAGGTGGTTTGGACAACACATGGTCCAAACTTTACTCCGTTTAAGTTTTTGAGACCTCGGAACCCAAAGTTCTTCCCAATGAGAGTTTTTCATCTAGTTTGGAAGAAGTTGGTCCAAACTTTGCTCCTTTTGAGTTTCGAGAGAGTTTGGAACTCAAAGTTCGTCCCAATGAGAGTTCTTTAGGTGGTTTGGACGACAAATGGTCCAAAGTTTACTCCGTTTAAGTTTTATAGAGCTCGGAACCCAAAGTTCGTCCCAATGAGAGTTTTTCATCTAGTTTGGACGAAGTTGGTCAAAACTTTGCTCCTTTTGAGTTTCGAGAGAGCTCGGAACTCAAAGTTCGTCCCAATGAGAGTTCTTTAGGTGGTTTGGACGACACATGGTCCAAACTTTACTACGTTTAAGTTTTTGAGAGCTCGGAACCCAAAGTTCGTCCCAATGAGAGTTTTTCATCTAGTTTGGACGAAGTTGGTCCAAACTTTGCTCCTTTTGAGTTTCGAGAGAGTTTGGAACTCAAAGTTCGTCCCAATGAGAGTTCTTTAGGTGGTTTGGACGACACATGGTCCAAACTTTACTCCGTTTAAGTTTTTGAGAGCTCGGAACCCAAAGTTCGTCCCAATGACAGTTTTTCATCTAGTTTGGACGAAGTTGGTCAAAACTTTTCTCCTTTTGAGTTTCGAGAGAGCTCGGAACTCAAAGTTCGTCCCAATGACAGTTCTTTAGGTGGTTTGGATGACACATTGTCCAAACTTTACTCCGTTTAAGTCTTTGAGAGCTCGACACCGAAAGTTCGTCCCAATGAGAGTTTTTCATCTAGTTTGGACGAAGTTGGTCCAAACTTTGCTCATTTTGAGTTTCGAGAGAGTGTTTAACTAGAAGTTCGTCCCAATGAGAGTTCTTTAGGTGATTTAGACAACACATGGTCCAAACTTTACTCCGTTTAAGTTTTTCAGAGCTCGGAACCCAAAGTTCGTCCCAATGAGAGTTTTTCATCTAGTTTGGACGAAGTTGATCGAAACTTTGCTCCTTTTGAGTTTCGAGAGAGTTTGGAACTCAAATTTCGTCCCAATGAGAGTTCTTTAGCTGGTTTGGACGACACATGGTCCAAACTTTACTCCGTTTAAGTTTTTGAGAGATGGGAACCCAAAGTTCGTCCCAATGAGAGTTTTTCATCTAGTTTGGACGAAGTTGGTCCAAACTTTGCTCCTTTTGAATTTCGAGAGAGTTTGGAACTCAAAGTTCGTCCCAATGAGAGATCTTTAGGTAGTTTGGACGACACATGGTCCAAACTTTACTCCGTTTAAGTTTTTGAGAGCTGGGAAGCCAAAGTTCGTCCCAATGAGAGTTTTTCATCTAGTTTGGACGAAGTTGGTCCAAACTTTGCTCCTTTTAAGTTTCGAGAGAGTTTGGAACTCAAAGTTCGTCCCAATGAGACTTCTTTAGGTGGTTTGGACGATACATGGTCCAAACTTTACTCCGTTTAAGTTTTTGAGAGATGGGAACCCAAAGTTCGTCCCAATGAGAGTTTTTCATCTAGTTTGGACGAAGTTGGTCGAAACTTTGCTCCTTTTGAATTTCGAGAGAGTTTGGAACTCAAAGTTCGTCCCAATGAGAGATCTTTAGGTAGTTTGGACGACACATGGTCCAAACTTTACTCCGTTTAAGTTTTTGAGAGCTGGGAACCCAAAGTTCGTCCCAATGAGAGTTTTTCATCTAGTTTGGACGAAGTTGGTCCAAACTTTGCTCCTTTTGAGTTTCGAGAGAGTTTGGAACTCAAAGTTCGTCCCAATGAGAGTTCTTTAGGTGGTTTGGACGATACATGGTCCAAACTTTACTCCGTTTAAGTTTTTGAGAGCCGGGAACCCAAAGTTCGTCCCAATGAGCGTTTTTCATCTAGTTTGGACGAAGTTGGTCCAAACTTTGCTCCTTTTGAGTTTCGAGAGAGTTTGGAACTCAAAGTTCGTCCTAATGAGAGTTCTTTAGGTGGTTTGGACGACACATGGTCCAAACTTTACTCCGTTTAAGTTCTTGAGAGCTCGGAATCGAAAGGTCATCCCAATGAGAGTTTTTCATCTAGTTTGGACGAAGTTGGTCCAAACTTTGCTCATTTTGAGTTTCGAGAGAGTGTTTAACTAGAAGTTCATCCCAATGAGAGTTCTTTAGGTGGTTTGGACGACACATGGTCCAAACTTTACTCCGTTTAAGTTTTTGAGAGCTCGGAACCCAAAGTTCGTCGAAATGAGAGTTTTTCATCTAGTTTGGACGAAGTTGGTCCAAACTTTCCTCCTTTTGAGTTTCGAGAGAGTTTGGAACTCAAAGTTCGTCCCAATGGGAGTTCTTTAGGTGGTTTGGACGACACATGGTCCAAACTTTACTCCGTTTAAGTTTTTGAGAGCTCGGAACCCAAAGTTCGTACCAATGAGAGTTTTTCATCTAGTTTGGACGAAGTTGGTCCAAACTTTGCTCCTTTTGAGTTTCGAGAGAGTTTGGAACTCAAAGTTCGTCCCAATAAGAGTTCTTTAGGTGGTTTGGACGACACATGGTCCAAACTTTACTCCGTTTAAGTTCTTGAGAGCTCGGAAGCGAAAGGTCGTCCCAATGAGAGTTTTTCATCTAGTTTGGACGAAGTTGGTCCAAACTTTTCTCATTTTGAGTTTCGAGAGAGTGTTTAACTAGAAGTTCATCCCAATGAGAGTTCTTTAGGTGGTTTGGACGACACATGGTCCAAACTTTACTCCGTTTAAGTTTTTGAGAGCTCGGAACCCAAAGTTCGTCCCAATGAGAGTTTTTCATCTAGTTTGGACGAAGTTGGTCCAAACTTTGCTCCTTTTGAGTTTCGAGAGAGTTTGGAACTCAAAGTTCGTCCCAATGAGAGTTCTTTAGGTGGTTTGGACGACACATGGTCCAAACTTTTCTCCTTTTAAGTTTTTGAGAGCTGGGAACCCAAAGTTCGTCCCAATGAGAGTTTTTCATCTAGTTTGGACGAAGTTGGTCCAAACTTTGCTCCTTTTGAGTTTCGAGAGAGTTTGGAACTCAAAGTTCGTCCCAATGAAAGTTCTTTAGGTGGTTTGGACGACACATGGTCCAAACTTTTCTCCTTTTAAGTTTTTGAGAGTTGGGAACCCAAAGTTCGTCCCAATGAGAGTTTTTCATCTAGTTTGGACGAAGTTGGTCCAAACTTTGCTCCATTTGAGTTTCGAGAGAGTTTGGAACTCAAAGTTCGTCCGAATGAGACTTCTTTAGGTGGTTTGGACAACACATGGTCAAAAGTTTACTCCGTTTAAGTTTTTGATAGCTCGGAAACCAAAGTTTGTCCGAATGAGAGTTTTGCATCTAGTTTAGACGAAGTTGTTCCAAACTTTGCTCCGTTTGAGTTTCGAGAGAGTTTGGAACGAAATGTTCGTCCCAATGAGAGTTCTTTAGGTGGTTTGGATGACACATGGTCCAAAGTTTATCCGTTTAAGTTTTTGAGAGCTCGGAACCCAAAGTTCGTATGAATGAGAGTTTTTCATCTAGTTTGGACGAAGTTGGTCCAAGCTTTGCTCCTTTTGAGTTTCGAGAGAGTTTGGAACTCAAAGTTCGTCCCAATGAGAGATCTTTAGGTAGTTTGGACGACACATGGTCCAAACTTTACTCCGTTTAAGTTTTTGAGAGCTGGGAACCCAAAGTTCGTCCCAATGATAGTTTTTCATCTAGTTTGGACGAAGTTGGTCAAAACTTTGCTCCTTTTGAGTTTCGAGAGAGTTTGGAACTCAAAGTTCGTCCCAATGACAGTTCTTTAGGTGGTTTGGATGACACATAGTTCAAAGTTTACTCCGTTTAAGTTTTTGAGAGCTCGGAACCCAAAGTTCGTCCCAATGATAGTTTTTCATCTAGTTTGGACGAAGTTGGTCAAAACTTTGCTCCTTTTGAGTTTCGAGAGAGTTTGGAACTCAAAGTTCGTCCCAATGACAGTTCTTTAGGTGGTTTGGACGACACACGGTCCAAACTTTACTCCGTTTAAGTTTTTGAGAGCTGGGAACCCAAAGTTCGTCCCAATGAGAGTTTTTCATCTAGTTTGGACGAAGTTGGTCCAAACTTTGCTCCTTTTTAATTTCGAGAGAGTTTGGAACTCAAAGTTCGTCCCAATGAGAGATCTTTAGGTAGTTTGGACGACACATGGTCCAAACTTTACTCCGTTTAAGTTTTTGAGAGCTGGGAATCCAAAGTTCGTCCCAATGATAGTTTTTCATCTAGTTTGGACGAAGTTGGTCAAAACTTTGCTCCTTTTGAGTTTCGAGAGAGTTTGGAACTCAAAGTTCGTCCCAATGACATTTCTTTAGGTGGTTTGGACGACACATGGTCCAAACTTTACTCCATTTAAGTTCTTGAGAGCTCGGAACCGAAAGTTCGTCCCAATGAGAGTTTTTCATCAAGTTTGGACGAAGTTGGTCCAAACTTTTCTCATTTTGAGTTTCGAGAGAGTGTTTAACTAGAAGTTCGTCCCAATGAGACTTCTTTAGGTAGTTTGGACAACACATGGTCCAAACTTTACTCCGTTTAAGTTTTTGAGAGCTCGGAACTCAAAGTTCGTCCCAATGAGAGTTTTTCATCTAGTTTGGACGAAGTTGGTCCAAACTTTGCTCCTTTTGAGTTTCGAGAGAGTTTGGAACTCAAAGTTCGTCCCAATGAGAGTTCTTTAGGTGGTTTGGACGACACATGGTCCAAACTTTACTCCGTTTAAGTTTTTGAGAGCCGGGAACCGAAAGTTCGTCCCAATGAGCGTTTTTCATCTAGTTTGGATGAAGTTGGTCAAAACTTTGCTCATTTTGAGTTTCGAGAGAGTTTTTAAGTAGAAGTTCGTCCCAATGAGAGTTCTTTAGGTGGTTTGGACAACACATGGTCCAAACTTTACTCCGTTTAAGTTTTTGAGAACTCGGAACCCAAAGTTCGTCCCAATGAGAGTTTTTCATCTAGTTTGGACGAAGTTGGTCCAAACTTTGCTCCTTTTGAGTTTCGAGAGAGTTTGGAACTCAAAGTTCGTCAAAATGACAGTTCTTTAGGTGGTTTGGATGACACATAGTTCAAAGTTTACTCCGTTTAAGTTTTTGAGAGCTCGGAACCCAAAGTTCGTCCCAATGATAGTTTTTCATCTAGTTTGGACGAAGTTGGTCAAAACTTTGCTCCTTTTGAGTTTCGAGAGAGTTTGGAACTCAAAGTTCGTCCCAATGACAGTTCTTTAGGTGGTTTGGATGACACATAGTTCAAAGTTTACTCCGTTTAAGTTTTTGAGAGCTCGGAACCCAAAGTTCGTCCCAATGATAGTTTTTCATCTAGTTTGGACGAAGTTGGTCAAAACTTTGCTCCTTTTGAGTTTCGAGAGAGTTTGGAACTCAAAGTTCGTCCCAATGACAGTTCTTTAGGTGGTTTGGACGACACACGGTCCAAACTTTACTCCGTTTAAGTTTTTGAGAGCTGGGAACCCAAAGTTCGTCCCAATGAGAGTTTTTCATCTAGTTTGGACGAAGTTGGTCCAAACTTTGCTCCTTTTGAATTTCGAGAGAGTTTGGAACTCAAAGTTCGTCCCAATGAGAGATCTTTAGGTAGTTTGGACGACACATGGTCCAAACTTTACTCCGTTTAAGTTTTTGAGAGCTGGGAATCCAAAGTTCGTCCCAATGATAGTTTTTCATCTAGTTTGGACGAAGTTGGTCAAAACTTTGCTCCTTTTGAGTTTCGAGAGAGTTTGGAACTCAAAGTTCGTCCCAATGACATTTCTTTAGGTGGTTTGGACGACACATGGTCCAAACTTTACTCCATTTAAGTTCTTGAGAGCTCGGAACCGAAAGTTCGTCCCAATGAGAGTTTTTCATCAAGTTTGGACGAAGTTGGTCCAAACTTTTCTCATTTTGAGTTTCGAGAGAGTGTTTAACTAGAAGTTCGTCCCAATGAGACTTCTTTAGGTGGTTTGGACAACACATGGTCCAAACTTTACTCCGTTTAAGTTTTTGAGAGCTCGGAACTCAAAGTTCGTCCCAATGAGCGTTTTTCATCTAGTTTGGACGAAGTTGGTCCAAACTTTGCTCCTTTTGAGTTTCGAGAGAGTTTGGAACTCAAAGTTCGTCCCAATGAGAGTTCTTTAGGTGGTTTGGAGGACACATGGTCCAAACTTTAGTCCGTTTAAGTTTTTGAGAGCCGGGAACCGAAAGTTCGTCCCAATGAGCGTTTTTCATCTAGTTTGGATGAAGTTGGTCAAAACTTTGCTCATTTTGAGTTTCGAGAGAGTTTTTAACTAGAAGTTCGTCCCAATGAGAGTTCTTTAGGTGGTTTGGACAACACATGGTCCAAACTTTACTCCGTTTAAGTTTTTGAGAGCTCGGAACCCAAAGTTCGTCCCAATGAGAGTTTTTCATCTAGTTTGGACGAAGTTGGTCCAAACTTTGCTCCTTTTGAATTTCGAGAGAGTTTGGAACTCAAAGTTCGTCCCAATGAGAGATCTTTAGGTAGTTTGGACGACACATGGTCCAAACTTTACTCCGTTTAAGTTTTTGAGAGCTGGGAACCCAAAGTTCGTCCCAATGATAGTTTTTCATCTAGTTTGGACGAAGTTGGTCAAACCTTTGCTCCTTTTGAGTTTCGAGAGAGTTTGGAACTCAAAGTTCGTCCCAATGACAGTTCTTTAGGTTGTTTGGACGACACATGGTCCAAACGTTACTCCATTTAAGTTCTTGAGAGCTCGGAACCGAAAGTTCGTCCCAATGAGAGTTTTTCATCAAGTTTGGACGAAGTTGGTCCAAACTTTTCTCATTTTGAGTTTCGAGAGAGTGTTTAACTAGAAGTTCGTCCCAATGAGACTTCTTTAGGTGGTTTGGACAACACATAGTCCAAACTTTACTCCGTTTAAGTTTTTGAGACCTCGGAACCCAAAGTTCTTCCCAATGAGAGTTTTTCATCTAGTTTGGAAGAAGTTGGTCCAAACTTTGCTCATTTTGAGTTTCGAGAGAGTGTTTAACTAGAAGTTCATCCCAATGAGAGTTCTTTAGGTGGTTTGGACGACACATGGTCCAAACTTTACTCCGTTTAAGTTTTTGAGAGCTCGGAACCCAAAGTTCGTCCCAATCAGAGTTTTTCATCTAGTTTGGACGAAGTTGGTCCAAACTTTGCTCCTTTTGAGTTTCGAGAGAGTTTGGAACTCAAAGTTCGTCAAAATGACAGTTCTTTAGGTGGTTTGGACGACACATGGTCCAAACTTTACTCCGTTTAAGTTCTTGAGAGCTCGGAACCGAAAGGTCGTCCCAATGAGAGTTTTTCATCTAGTTTGGACGAAGTTGGTCCAAACTTTGCTCATTTTGAGTTTCGAGAGAGTGTTTAACTAGAAGTTCATCCCAATGAGAGTTCTTTAGGTGGTTTGGACGACACATGGTCCAAACTTTACTCCGTTTAAGTTTTTGAGAGCTCGGAACCCAAAGTTCGTCCCAATCAGAGTTTTTCATCTAGTTTGGACGAAGTTGGTCCAAACTTTGCTCCTTTTGAGTTTCGAGAGAGTTTGGAACTCAAAGTTCGTCCCAATGAGAGTTCTTTAGGTGGTTTGGACGACACATGGTCCAAAATTTACTCCGTTTAAATTTTTGAGAGCCGGGAACCGAAAGTTCGTCCCAATGAGCGTTTTTCATCTAGTTTGGATGAAGTTGGTCAAAACTTTGCTCATTTTGAGTTTCGAGAGAGTTTTTAACTAGAAGTTCGTCCCAATGAGAGTTCTTTAGGTGGTTTGGACAACACATGGTCCAAACTTTACTCCGTTTAAGTTTTTGAGAGCTCGGAACCCAAAGTTCGTCCCAATGAGAGTTTTTCATCTAGTTTGGACGAAGTTGGTCCAAACTTTGCTCCTTTTGAGTTTCGAGAGAGTTTGGAACTCAAAGTTCGTCCCAATGAGAGTTCTTTAGGTGGTTTGGACGACACATGGTCCAAACTTTTCTCCTTTTAAGTTTTTGAGAGCTGGGAACCCAAAGTTCGTCCCAATGAGAGTTTTTCATCTAGTTTGGACGAAGTTGGTCCAAACTTTGCTCCTTTTGAGTTTCGAGAGAGTTTGGAACTCAAAGTTTGTCCCAATGAGAGTTCTTTAGGTGGTTTGGACGACACATGGTCCAAACTTTACTCCGTTTAAGTTTTTAGAGCTCGGAACCCAAAGTTCGTCCCAATGAGAGTTTTCATCTAGTTTGGACGAAGTTGGTCCAAACTTTGCTCATTTTGAGTTTCGAGAGAGTTTTTAACTAGAAGTTCGTCCCAATGAGAGGTTGTTAGGTGGTTTGGACAACACATGGTCCAAACTTTACTCCGTTTAAGTTTTTGAGAGCTCGGAACCCAAAGTTCGTCCCAATGAGAGTTTTTCATCTAGTTTGGACGAAGTTGGTCCAAACTTTGCTCCGTTTGAGTTTCGAGAGAGTTTGGAACTCAAACTTCGTCCCAATGAGAGTTCTTTAGGTGGTATGGACGACACATGGTCGGAACTTTACTCCGTTTAAGTTTTTGAGAGCTGGGAAGCCAAAGTTCATCCCAATGAGAGTTTTTCATCTAGTTTGGACGAAGGTTGTCAAAACTTTGCTCCTTTTGAGTTTCGAGAATGTTTGGAACTCAAATTTCGTCCCAATGAGAGTTCTTTAGGTGGTTTAGACGACACATGGTCCAAACTTAACTCCGTTTAAGTTTCTGAGAGCTGGGAACCCAAAGTTCATCCCAATGACAGTTTTTCCTCTACTTTGGACGAAGTTGGTCCAAACTTTGCTCCTTTTGAGTTTCGAGAGAGTTTGGAACTCAAAGTTCGTCCCAATGAGAGTTCTTTAGGTGGTTTGGACGACACATGGTCCAAACTTTACTCCGTTTAAGTATTTGAGAGGTCAGAACCCAAAGTTCATCCCAATGAGAGTTTTTTATTCTAGTTTGGACGAAGTTGGTCCAAACTTTGCTCCTTTTGAGTTTCGAGAGAGTTTGGAACTCAAATTTCGTCCCCATGAGAGTTCTTTAAGTGGTTTGGACGATACATGGTCCAAACTTTACTCTGTTTAAGTTTTTGAAGGCTCGAAAACCAAACTTCGTCCCAATGAGAGTTTTTCATCTACTTTGGACGAAGTTTGTCCAAACTTTGCTCCTTTTGAGTTTCGAGAGAGTTTGGAACTAAAAGTTCGTCCCAATGAGAGTTCTTTAGGTGGTTTGGATGACACATGGTCCAAACTTTTCACCGTTTAAGTTTTTGAGAGCTGGGAACCCAAAGTTCGTCTGAATGAGAGTTTTTCATCTAGTTTGGACAAAGTTGGTCCAAACTTTGCTCCTTTTGAGTTTCGAGAGAGTTTGGAACTCAAAGTTCGTCCCAATGAGAGTTCTTTAATTGGCTTGGACGACACATGGTCGAAAGTTTACTCCGTTTAAGTTTTTGAGAGCTCGAAAACCAAACTTCGTCCCAATGAGAGTTTTTCATCTACTTTGGACGAAGTTTGTCAAAACTTTGCTCCTTTTGAGTTTCGAGAGAGTTTGGAACTCAAAGTTCGTCCCAATGAGAGTTCTTTAGGTGGTTTGGACGATACATGGTCCAAACTTTACTCTGTTTAAGTGATACGAACCGAGGTGTCTTAATCAAGCTACAAGAACCCAAATTGATTACAAACTTTAAAGGTTGCTGATTGGAAGATGAATCTCATATTTATGGAATTATCATGGTGAAAAGTTGCATCCTTTCAAGATTCACAAAGGCACCTATTCAACCAAAAGACACAATAAATCTAAAATTCATATTCATGTATTATGTATCTTGTGAATTCATGAACTTGTATTTATCTCGTTCATGCATGGATTTGAAAAGTTAGGGGTTGAATTTAGACCACATAGATGAAGGGTTGTGTCCTTTCATGGTGTCTTTTCATTTAGTATAAATAGGGATGTAATTTGTCATTTGAAAAAAGTTGAAGATTATGAATTAAAAAGCTTTTGCTTATTACACCCTTTGGTGGTGTCTTTTCTTTCAAATCTTGTTTTAGATTTGATGTTAAAAATCAATTCATTGGATTAGTCTTGATCAAGCTAATTCTGGAGTGAGTTGTCTTAGGATTTATGAGTAACCATCAGAGATTCTAAATTTGATCTAAGTTAGCTTTCTTTGTGAGTGTTTGCAAGGATCCTAGAAGGACCTCTAGCTTTGCATCTAACAAACAAGTGGGCGCTTATAAAGTTTGATCTAAGAGTGATTCATCTTCTAACTAAACTCTTGGTTGGAATCATTCATCTTCTAACTAAACTCAAAGTTCGTCCCAATGAGAGTTCTTTAGATGGTACATGGTCCAAACTTTTCTCCGTTTAAGTTTTTGAGAGCTGGGAACCCAAAGTTCGTCCCAATGAGAGTTTTTCATCTAGCTTGGACGAAGTTGGTCCAAACTTTGCTCCTTTTGAGTTTCGAGAGAGTTTGGAACTCAAAGTTCGTCCCAATGAGAGTTCTTTAGGTGGTTTGGACGACACATGCTCCAAACTTTACTCCGTTTAAGTTTTCGAGAGCTGGGAACCCAAAGTTCGTCCCAATGAGAGTTTTTCATCTAGTTTGGACGAAGTTGGTCCAAACTTTGCTCCTTTTGAGTTTCGAGAGAGTTTGGAACTCAAAGTTCGTCCCAATGAGAGCTATTTAGGTTGTTTGGACGACATATGGTCCAAAGTTTACTCCGTTTAAGTTTTTGAGAGCTCGGAACCCAAAGTTCGTCTGAATTAGAGTTTTTCATCTAGTTTGGACGAAGTTTGTCCAAACTTTGCTCCTTTTGAGTTTCGAGAGAGTTTGGAACTCAAAGTTCGTGCCAATGAGAGTTCTTTAGGTGGTTTGGACGATACATGGTCGAAAGTTTACTCCGTTTAAGTTTTTGAGAGCTCGGAACCCAAAGTTTGTCTGAATAAGAGTTTTTCATCTAGTTTGGACGAAGTTGGTCCAAACTTTGCTCCTTTTGAGTTTCAAGAGAGTTTGGAACTCAAAGTTCGTCCCAATGAGAGTTCTTTAGGTTGTTTGGACGACATATGGTCCAAACTTTACTACGTTTAAGTTTTTGAAAGCTCAGAACCCAAAGTTCGTCCCAATGAGAGTTTTTTTTTGCAAAGGTAGATGTATAAACTATGCAAAAAGGTGGACCTCATAGCCCGAGGCCAGGGCACAAATTAAACAAAGCTCACACCCCGAGCAGGGGAGCAAAACTAAAACAGAACAAAAAACCAACACTCACACCCTTGAGCAGGGAAGCACAAGGAAAGCTCACACCCTGAGCAACACCTAAAGAAAGCTCACACCCCGAGCAGGGGAGAAAACACAAAAGCAATGAAATAAAAAGCCCACCAATACCTCATGCACCGCAAGTACCATGGAGAGAGTCCAAAGCTAATGGGGGAGGATCCATACCATCCTGAAGCAACGCTAGTGCCTTAGACTCATCATCACCTCCTAGAGCTGCAAAAGGGTTAATTGGCAAGCATACCGATCCCCTAGGGGGAGACTTCAGAGGAGCCTTCTGTGGAGATCGCTTGTCATGAGCCCTCACCTTACCCATAACTTGCACCCACTGAAGATTAGCACCTGAGGAGACCGGACCTGAAGTCGGACGAGCTGTCTGGACTTGCACCAACTGATTAGTACCCGAGGAAGTCGAAGGTTGAGAAGGAACCTGAGGGGCAGGTTGAAACCCTGCCTTAGGACAATTTGACCCTAAGTGGCCAAACACCCTACAAGTTAAACACCGTTTTGGCCTCCAAGCATATTCCACCGGGACCTCAAAATCCACTCCTCGACAACGCACTGTAATAGACGAAGGCAACACATCCTCAACCCCAATCTCAACGCAGACCCGAGCAAAGAACAACCGACGACGCTCCTCAGTTGCCTTATCAAGGCAAACTGGCTTCCCCACTGCACTAGCCACAGCACTCAAGCCCCTCGGGGTCCACAACTCTAACGGAACATTATGCAATTTGACCCATATAGGGACCCTATCAAAAACAAAGGTTTGAGGGACAATCCCTGGAGACCAGCGTCGCAAGAGAATTGGCCTCCCACCAATATGCCAAGGACCATTTTCCAAAACCCAGTTACGAGATGCAAGACTCATAAATTGGAAAATGATAAGGCCATTATCCAAAATTGTCACTGTAGGCTCCTCAATATGACCCCATAAACGATTCACGATTCGAGAGATAACTGTGAAAGGCATTCGCGAATCCACAAACTGGCCTACTAATGACCGATCCCACAAAGTGATTCCCTCCTCAATAACCTCATCCGACGGCAACACAATTCTTTTCCCTTCAATTTCCACCGGCGCCGAATAAGGAAGCTCCACACCCGTGGCCGTATTTGGCCCAAAAAGAGAGGCCCAAGAGGACTTGCTACCATTAACTCGTGTAGAATTATCCCCATGCAAGCCATGCAACCCACAAGGAGAAATAATATTAGAAAATCCTCCCACAGCCTTGACCATACCGCCATCCTCCCCACTTCCATTGGACTTCAGCCCTTGCAGACCACCACTTGAAGTACCAACCCCATGCAACCCATGCAACTTACGTGAGGGGGAAGAATCATTAACCCTCAGACCAACTGGCCCACCACCAACCTCTTCCTTATCAGCAAGCCCACGATCCCTAGGCCCAACTCCCCCATGCGGCCAGCCACCAACCTCTTCCTTATCAGCAAGCCCACGATCCCTAGGCCCAACTCCCCCATCATTCGGCCCAACACTTTGCAGCCCATCGCCATTCAACCCACGAAGTTGACCCGAAACGCCTAGGGTTTGCTTAGCGCCTCCAATCTGCTCCTTCAGCCGCTTCATCCGATCTCTCAGGGCCTGCATTGCCGAAGCTTCCACCGGCAAAACCCAATCTCCACCATCGGACATCTCCTTCGGAGAAACAGTCGAAGACTCTGCCCCATTCAAAGACCCACCAACAATATCGTCCTTGCCCTTCGAGCCCTCAACAATTGACTTCTCACAAGCGGACTCATCCTTCGAAACCTCTGAAGCAAACCTTACCGCCTCACGCAAATCCGAGATAAACACCTTCTTCTTCAAAGGAGATTTTTTCTTCCCGATCACGACACCAGCACACCCAACACTCCACCGCTTATCTTTCTCCACCGCCCCACTAATGAAGGATCAGACAGACGCCCCACTAAAGCAGAAACGCCACCGCTTGATCCACCGCCTGAACACACCACCGCTTTATTGCCCTTAGCCGCCAATCGCAACAACGTTACAGCAGAAAAGATCATAAAATCAACCACAATCCACTCACAATCACCCACTACACAAACCGTAACTAAAAACGAACACAACAAAACCACACGAAACGAAACCACACAGCACCGTGGACTAAAATCACACAGCACCAACAAATCAAACCAAACGGAGAATCCTATGAATGCATGATTTGCAACGAAAGATACCCAAAAAAGAAACAAGGAAGGCGGCGGAGCCGCCTTGCCGCCCTAGCACTCCTGATCCTGTCGCCCTAGCACTCCCAATGAGAGTTTTTCATCTAGTTTGGACGAAGTTGGTCCAAACTTAGCTCCTTTTGAGTTTCGAGATAGTTTGAAACTCAAAGTTCGTCCCAATGAGAGTTCTTTAGGTGGTTTGGATGATACATGGTCCAAACTTTACTCTGTTTAAGTTTTTGAGAGCTCGAAAACCAAACTTCGTCCCAATGAGAGTTTTTCATCTACTTTGGACGAAGTTGGTCCAAACTTTGCTCCTTGAGTTTCGAGAGAGTTTGGAACTCAAAGTTCGTCCCAATGATAGTTCTTTAGGTGGTTTGGACGATACATGGTCCAAACTTTACTCTGTTTAAGTTTTTGAGAGCTCAAAAACCAAACTTCGTCCCAATGAGAGTTTTTCATCTACTTTGGACGAAGTTGGTCCAAACTTTGCTCCTTTTGAGTTTCGAGAGAGTTTGGAACTCAAAGTTCGTCCCAATGACAGTTCTTTAGGTGGTTTGGATGACACATGGTCCAAACTTTACTCCGTTTAAGTTTTTTAGCGCTGGGAACCCAAAGTTCGTCCCAATGAGAGTTTTTCATCTAGTTTGGACGAAGTTGGTCCAAACTTTGCTCCTTTTGAGTTACGAGAGAGTTTGGAACTCAAAATTCGTCCCAATGAGAGTTATTTAGGTTGTTTGGACGACATATGGACCAAAGTTTACTCCGTTTAAGTTTTTGAGAGCTCGGAACCCAAAGTTTGTCTGAATTAGAGTTTTTCATCTAGTTTGGACGAAGTTTGTCCAAACTTTGCTCCTTTTGAGTTTCGAGAGAGTTTGGAACTCAAAGTTCGTGCCAATGAGAGTTCTTTAGGTGGTTTGGACGATACATGGTCGAAAGTTTACTCCGTTTAAGTTTTTGAGAGCTCGGAACCCAAAGTTTGTCTGAATAAGAGTTTTTCATCTAGTTTGGACGAAGTTGGTCCAAACTTTGCTCCTTTTGAGTTTCAAGAGAGTTTGGAACTCAAAATTCATCCCAATGAGAGTTCTTTAGGTTGTTTGGACGACATATGGTCAAAACTTTACTCCGTTTAAGTTTTTGAGAGCTCAGAACCCAAAGTTCGTCCCAATGAGAGATTTTCATCTAGTTTGGACGAAGTTGGTCCAAACTTTGCTCCTTTTGAGTTTCGAGATAGTTTGGAACTCAAAGTTCGTCCCAATGAGAGTTCTTTAGGTGGTTTGGACGATACATGGTCCAAACCTTACTCTGTTTAAGTTTTTTAGAGCTCGAAAACCAAACTTCGTCCCAATGAGAGTTTTTCATCTACTTTGGACGAAGTTGGTCCAAACTTTGCTCCTTTTGAGTTTCGAGAGAGTTTGGAACTCAAAGTTCATCCCAATGAGAGTTCTTTAGGTGGTTTGGACGATACATGGTCCAAACTTTACTCTGTTTAAGTTTTTGAGACCTCGAAAACCAAACTTCGTCCCAATGAGAGTTTTTCATCTACTTTGGACGAAGTTGGTCCAAACTTTGCTCCTTTTGAGTTTCGAGAGAGTTTGGAACTCAAAATTCATCCCAATGAGAGTTATTTAGGTTGTTTGGACGACATATGGTCCAAAGTTTACTCCGTTTAAGTTTTTGAGAGCTCGGAACCCAAAGTTCGTCTGAATTAGAGTTTTTCATCTAGTTTGGACGAAGTTTGTCCAAACTTTGCTCCTTTTGAGTTTCGAAAGAGTTTGGAACTCAAAGTTCATGCCAATGAGAGTTCTTTAGGTGGTTTGGACGATACATGGTTGAAAGTTTACTCCGTTTAAGTTTTTGAGAGCTCGGAACCCAAAGTTTGTCAGAATAAGAGTTTTTCATCTAGTTTGGACGAAGTTGGTCCAAACTTTGCTCCTTTTGAGTTTCGAGATAGTTTGGAACTCAAAGTTCGTCCCAATGAGAGTTCTTTAGGTGGTTTGGACGATACATGGTCCAAACTTTACTCTGTTTAAGTTTTTGAGAGCTCAAAAACCAAACTTCGTCCCAATGAGAGTTTTTCATCTACTTTGGACGAAGTTGGTCCAAACTTTGCTCCTTTTGAGTTTCGAGAGAGTTTGGAACTCAAAGTTCGTCCCAATGACAGTTCTTTAGGTGTTTTGGATAACACATGGTCCAAACTTTACTCCGTTTAAGTTTTTGAGAGCTCAGAACCCAAAGTTTGTCCCTATGAGAGTTTTTCATCTAGTTTGGACGAAGTTGGTCCAAACTTTGTCCTTTTTAGTTTCGAGAGAGTTTTGAACTTAAAGTTTGTCCCAATGAGAGTTCTTTAGGTGGTTTGGACGACACATGCTCCAAACTTTACTCCGTTTAAGTTTTTGAGAGCTGGGAACCCAAAGTTCGTCCCAAATGAGAGTTTTTCATGTAGATTGGACGAAGTTGGTCCAACCTTTGCTCCTTTTGAGTTTCGAGAGAGTTCGGAACTCAAAGTTCGTCCCTATGAGAGTTCTTTAGGTGGTTTGGACGATACATGGTCCAAACTTTACTCCGTTTAAGTTTTTGAGAGCTGGGAACCCAAAGTTCGTCCCAATGAGAGTTTTTCATCTTGTTTGGACGAAGTTGGTCCAAACTTTGCTGCTTTTGAGTTTCGAGAGAGTTTGGAACTCAAAGTTCGTCCCAATTAGAGTTCTTTAGGTGGTTTGGACGATACATGGTCCAAACTTTACTCTGTTTAAGTTTTTGAGAGCTGGGAACCCAAAGTTCGTCCCAATGAGAGTTTTTCATCTAGTTTGGACGAAGTTGGTCTAAACGTTGCTCCTTTTGAGTTTCGAGAGAGTTTGGAACTCAAAGTTCGTCCCAATGAGAGTTCTTTAGGTGGTTTGGACGATACAATGTCCAAACTTTACTCTGTTTAAGTTTTTGATGCTGGGAACCCAAAGTTCGTCCCGAAGAGAGTTTTTTATCTAGTTTGGACGAAGTTGGTCCAAACTTTTCTCCTTTTGAGTTTCGTGAGAGTTTGGAACTCAAAGTTCGTCCCAATGACATTTCTTTAGGTGGTTTGGACGACACATTGTCCAAACTTTACTCCGTTTAAGTTTTTGAGAGTTCAGAACCCAAAGTTCGTCCCAATGAGAGTTTTTCATCTAGTTTGGACGAAGTTGGTCCAAACTTTGCTCCTATTGAGTTTCGAGATAGTTTGGAACTCAAAGTTCGTCCCAATGAGAGTTCTTTAGGTGGTTTGGACGATACATGGTCCAAACTTTACTCTGTTTAAGTTTTGAGAGCTCGAAAACCAAACTTCGTCCCAATGAGAGTTTTTCATCTACTTTGGACGAAGTTGGTCCAAACTTTGCTCCTTTTGAGTTTCGAAAGAGTTTGGAACTCAAAGTTCGTCCCAATGACAGTTCTTTAGGTGGTTTGGATGACACATGGTCCTAACTTTACTCCGTTTAAGTTTTTGAGAGCTCGGAACCCAAAGTTTGTCCCAATGAGAGTTTTTAATCTAGTTTGGACGAAGTTGGTAAAAACTTTTATCCTTTTTAGTTTCGAGAGAGTTTGGAACTCAAAGTTCGTCCCAATGAGAGTTCTTTAGGTTGTTTGGACGACACATGGTCCAAACTTTTCTCCTTTTAAGTTTTTGAGAGCTGGGAACCCAAAGTTCGTCCCAATGAGAGTTTGTCATCTAGTTTGGACGAAGTTGGTCCAAACTTTGCTCCTTTTGAGTTTCGAGAGAGTTTGGAACTCAAAGTTTGTCCTAATGAGAGTTCTTTAGGTGGTTTGGATGACACATGCTCCAAACTTTACTCCGTTTAAGTTTTTAAGAGCTGGGAACCCAAAGTTCGTCCCAAATGTGAGTTTTTCATGTAGTTTGGAAGAAGTTGGTCCAAACTTTGCTCATTTTGAGTTTCGAGAGAGTTTGGAACTCAAAGTTCGTCCCTATGAGAGTTCTTTAGGTGGTTTGGACGATACATGGTCCAAACTTTACTCCGTTTAAGTTTTCAAGAGCTTGGAACCCAAAGTTCGTCCCAATGAGAGTTTTTCATCTTGTTTGGACGAAGTTGGTCTAAACTTTGCTCCTTTTGAGTTTCGAGAGAGTTTGGAACTCAAAGTTCGTCCCAATGAGAGTTCTTTAGGTGGTCTGGACGATAAATGGTCCAAACTTTACTCTGTTTAAGTTTTTGAGAGCTGGGAACCCAAAGTTCGTCCCAATGAGAGTTTTTCATCTAGTTTGGACAAAGTAGGTCCAAACTTTGCTCCTTTTGAGTTTCGAGAGAGTTTGGAACTCAAAGTTCGTCCTAATGACATTTCTTTAGGTGGTTTGGACGACACATTGTCCAAACTTTACTCCGTTTAAGTTTTTGAGAGCTCAGAACCCAAAGTTCGTCCCAATGAGAGTTTTTCATCTAGTTTGGACGAAGTTGGTCCAAACTTTGCTCCTTTTGAGTTTCGAGATAGTTTGGAACTCAAAGTTCGTCCCAATGAGAGTTCTTTAGGTGGTTTGGATGATACATGGTCCAAACGTTACTCTGTTTAAGTTTTTGAGAGCTCGAAAACCAAACTTCGTCCCAATGAGAGTTTTTCATCTACTTTGGACGAAGTTGGTCCAAACTTTGCTCCTTTTGAGTTTCGAGAGAGTTTGGAACTCAAAGTTCGTACCAATGACAGTTCTTTAGGTGGTTTGGATGACACATGGTCCTAACTTTACTCCGTTTAAGTTTTTGAGAGCTCGGAACCCAAAGTTTGTCCCAATGAGAGTTTTTAATCTAGTTTGGACGAAGTTGGTCAAAACTTTTCTCCTTTTTAGTTTCGAGAGAGTTTGGAACTCAAAGTTCGTCCCAATGAGAGTTCTTTAGGTTGTTTGGACGACACATGGTCCAAACTTTTCTCCGTTTAAGTTTTTGAGAGCTGGGAACCCAAAGTTCGTCCCAATGAGAGTTTTTCATCTTGTTTGGACGAAGTTGGTCTAAACTTTGCTCCTTTTGAGTTTCGAGAGAGTTTGGAACTCAAAGTTCGTCCCAATGAGAGTTCTTTAGGTGGTCTGGACGATAAATGGTCCAAACTTTACTCTGTTTAAGTTTTTGAGAGCTGGGAACCCAAAGTTCGTCCCAATGAGAGTTTTTCATCTAGTTTGGACAAAGTAGGTCCAAACTTTGCTCCTTTTGAGTTTCGAGAGAGTTTGGAACTCAAAGTTCGTCCTAATGACATTTCTTTAGGTGGTTTGGACGACACATTGTCCAAACTTTACTCCGTTTAAGTTTTTGAGAGCTCAGAACCCAAAGTTCGTCCCAATGAGAGTTTTTCATCTAGTTTGGACGAAGTTGGTCCAAACTTTGCTCCTTTTGAGTTTCGAGATAGTTTGGAACTCAAAGTTCGTCCCAATGAGAGTTCTTTAGGTGGTTTGGATGATACATGGTCCAAACGTTACTCTGTTTAAGTTTTTTGAGAGCTCGAAAACCAAACTTCGTCCCAATGAGAGTTTTTCATCTACTTTGGACGAAGTTGGTCCAAACTTTGCTCCTTTTGAGTTTCGAGAGAGTTTGGAACTCAAAGTTCGTACCAATGACAGTTCTTTAGGTGGTTTGGATGACACATGGTCCTAACTTTACTCCGTTTAAGTTTTTGAGAGCTCGGAACCCAAAGTTTGTCCCAATGAGAGTTTTTAATCTAGTTTGGACGAAGTTGGTCAAAACTTTTCTCCTTTTTAGTTTCGAGAGAGTTTGGAACTCAAAGTTCGTCCCAATGAGAGTTCTTTAGGTTGTTTGGACGACACATGGTCCAAACTTTTCTCCGTTTAAGTTTTTGAGAGCTGGGAACCCAAAGTTCGTCCCAATGAGAGTTTTGTTTTTGCAAAGGTAGATGTATATAACTAAGCAAAAAGTGGACCTCATAGCCCGAGGCCAGGGCACAAATGAAACTATGCTCACACCCTGAGCAGGGCAGCTAAACTCAAACAAACCACAAGGAAAACAAAACTGACACCCTCAGAAGGGAAAGCGAAACAAGCTCACACCCCGAGCAGGGGAGAAAAGAAAATACGCTGAGAAGGGAAACCTAGACAAAGCTCACACCCTGAGTAGGGGACAAACATTGCCTCAAGCACCACAAGAACCATCCGAATAGGGAGAGTCCAAAGCTAAAGGGGGAGGATCCACGTCCTCCTGAATAAATGCAAGAGCCTTAGACTCATCATCATCTCCTAGAGCCGCAAAGGGGTTAACTGGCAAGCACCCCAACCTCCTAGGGGGAGACTTCAGAGGAGCCTTCTGTGGCTTGTGAGCCCTCTGGACAGGCCGCTCCTTACCCGAAACCTGCACCCACTGAAGATTAGCACCTGAGGAGACCAGACCAGAAGTCGTCTGAGTTGTTTGCACCAACTGATTAGTACCCGAGGAAGACGAAGGCGGAACTTGAGGGACGGGCCGAGCTTTGGGACAGTTTGCCCCTAAGTGGCCAAACACCTTACAAGTCAGACACCGTTTCGGCCTCCAAGCATATTCCACTGGGACCTCAAAATCCACTCCTCTACAACGTACTGTAATAGACAAAGGCAACACATCCTCAACCCCAATCTCAACGCAGACCCGAGCGAAGGACAACCGACGACGCTCCTCAGTTGGCTTATCCAGGCACACTGGCTTCCCCACCGCACTAGCCACAACACTCAAACCCCTTGGGGTCCACAACTCTAACGGAACATTATGCAATTTAACCCAGATAGGGACCCTATCAAAAACAAAGGTTTGAGGGACAATCCCCGGAGTCCAACGACGCAAGAGAATTGGCTTCCCACCAATGTGCCAGGGACCATTTTCCAAAACCCAGTTACGAGACTCATGACTCCTAAATTGGAAAATGATAAGACCATTATCCAAAATTGTCACTGTAGGCTCCTCAATATGACCCCATAAACGATTCACGATTCGAGACATAACCGTGAAAGGCATTCGCGAATCCACAAATTGGCCTACTAATGACCGATCCCACAAAGTGATTCCCTCATCAATAACCTCATCAGACGGCAACACAACTCTCTTCCCTTCAATTTCCACTGGCGCCAAATAAGGAAGCTCCATGGTCGTATTTGGCCCAAAAAGAGAGGCCCAAGAGGACTTGCCACCATTACTACCATTAGCCTTAACCTCATGCGGCCCATTAAACCCACCTGAAGAATTCTCCCCATGCAGCCCATGCAAACCACGTGAAGGTGAAATATCTACCAAACTCATCAACCCACCATATACCTTCGGCCCACCACCAGCATCCTTAGCAATAGGCCCAAACACTTCAACCACTCCCTCATCACCCTTCGAATCACCAACCGTCGGCCCTCCAACCTTCGACCCATGTCCAGCAGGCCCACCACCATTGGGCCCCACACCCGGATCTTCAACCAGCCCGCCCCGTGTTGGGTTTTATGCCCTAAAACTCGTAGATAGTGAATGTAACCGTTGATCGGATATTAATGAAATAATATTGATATATTTTTCCATTAATTGTTATTAGTTATTTTATATTTGTCTTTGCCTAATAATAACCCTAATCCAATAAACTAGACATCCAAGGCTGTAATATGAGTCTTGAACTATATGTAGCGACATATGGGATCATTGTTCAAGAAACAGCCTAAAGGGTCTATAGTATAGGGATAAGACTGGGTGCCTTATCCTGGTGACACTATGGATACGACCCACTTTGTATTTGATACAAACGCTGTGATCCAACGCGTTCGTGTAGGAGACATGCGAGTGGGGGTATCCTATGCAATGAGTTTGCATAAGACCGGACCACGAAATAGTAACCACTAGTTATAACACCGTTAACTAGTTGGTTTTCTATTTTCACTAGGACGACCTAGACAACTTAGTCTTAATCCTGAGTTGATTATGGACTCCTGCTCATGAGAGATTGTCCTTTGATTTGTATGGGTGAGAGTTGCCAATACGCCGACTCAATAAGCCTACCACTTTGGGGACAAGACCGAATGGGGAGCTGGGAACATAATCGTACAAGATGGAATTCACTCTTTCCCGACTTTAGGGAAGCAGATGAGTGTTCCCTTAAGTGGTTACTCCGAGTCTTGAACAAAGGGCCCTACCCTCTCAATGGCACGAGAGGGTTTTCTGTTTGATGGTTGGACCACAAACAGATTGTTCATTAGAGGAGAATTGGTACTTAAGGAAATAGAGGTGACCCAGGGGTAAAACGGTAATTTGACCCAGCTGGTGTTACGGACACTCGTGAAGGACTAACTAGTCGATATTGGTCTAAGTTCCGTGGACACAGAAAATATGTCTGCAGTGAGAAGAGTGCAACTGTGAGTCTATAGTGGAATGTACACACAGTTAACGAATATTGATTATTGTGGTTAATGAGTTTAACCAATTAATCTCACATCGTTGGAGCTTCTGATCTGCAGGTCCATAAGGTCCCACTAGTAGCTCGTAAAGTAATTTGAGGAAACTAAGTAATTAAATGTAAATTGAAAATGTTCAATTTACTAAGGGAAATAAATATAATATATATTGATATATTATTATGAGAGAAATTAATATTTGAAGAAGTTCAAATATAAATTTATGGAAGATTGAAAGAATTAATTAATTTAAGTCCTAAAAGTGTTTGGGCAAAAATTAATTAATTCAAGGCCGGAAATTAAATATGTGATATTTAATTGGTGGTTAGTTAATTAAAGAATTCATTAACCATGAATTAATAAATTATGTAAATAATTAATCACTTAAGGAAGTGATTAATCATTTATGGGAATGATCTAATTACTTATGGAAGAAATTAGTCATTTATGGAAAAGATTAATCAATTGGGGAATTGATTGATCATGATTGATTAATTAAGGAATAAGATTGAATCAATTTTGGAAAAGATTGATTTAATTGAATATTTTATTCATGGCCACTCTTCTATAAATAGAACACTAGACCTAATTGGTCATGACACTTGACACTCTTGAAAGACAAGACCTAGAATTCTCTCTAGCCTCCCTCTTAGAGAAAGACTCCCACAAGTCTTTGGCCTCCTAGACTTAGAGACATACCGGTGTAACCTCCGTGGTTATTGTGTCAATCAAGAAGGAATTTCCAGCGAAGAAAAACAAAGGCGGCTGCTGCGTTTTCGTTCGTTGGAGCGTCGTTGGCGAAGAACGGTCAAGTCTACAACGGAGGTTTGTAACGGTTCTTCCTCTTTTCGTTAGAAAAGTTTTTAAAATAAATTTAGATTTATTTTAGCATGTTTAAACCGATTTTACAGCAACTTTAAAGCATGTTTAAAGTTTTGTTTGAGTTATCGTAACGGTATTTTAATGTTAATTAATATACGGCGTAAGGTCCAATCGATGCGCTTCCGCTGCGTGGGGACTTTTATTCCCTTCAATCGGCATCAGAGCCATCGCTGTCCCTATTAATTAATTTTAAAAGTTGCGATAGGCTCTAATAGGTGGGATTTATGCATAATGTATGTTCGGTTTGCATTGAACTGTTTGGGTTAATTTTATGGCCATAGATTTTATTTTTATGTGATTTTGATCATGTAAGGCCCGGTGTTTCGGGTATATTATGTAAAATCGAGTCCTATGTAAGTCCGGGTCTAGAATAGGTTTTTATGAGATGAAAATCGGAGCAATCGCCGCTGAAATCGGGGCCGAAATCGGAGAAATCGTTGCTGTTTTGCCCAGATTCTGCCTCTAGACGCAACAGCGTCGGGACGCTCCTTCAACAGCGTCTCGACGCTGTCTCGATACCGAAGGCGCTCGGTAAGGAAAGTACACAGCGTCGGGACGCTACCTCAACAGCGTCTCGACGCTGTCTCGATTACGCACGCGCCAGATAAGGAAAACGCACAGCGTCGGGACGCTATCTACACAGCGTCTCGACGCTGTCACGATGGAGGCGCGACCTAGGGTTTCAAAAGGCGCGGTTCAAGGTGTAACCGGTCCGGTTCGGACCGGTTCGGCTGGGCTGGGACCTATTTGGTCCGGTTCAGCCAATTTTTGGCATGGTTCGTGATTTTGGAGGCCGGTTCGAGGCGGTTAGGGGCGGTTCGTGCTGTCTAGACCAATTCCGGAGCTGTACATGGATTTTTTTTAGGATAGAATTTAGCTAAATTAATTTAATTTAATGCTTTATTTTATCTTAGGGGCCAAAATTAACCGGTTCAATTGCTGTTTATATGCTTTATGGATGTCATATAGAATATTCAATCCCACCTTAGGTTATAAACATGCTCATGCATTTTTTATATATTATAAATTGTTATAATGTATGTTTAAATGCATGGATTTGTTTTCATATTTTTTAATATATGTGTATATTAATTTATATGAAAAATTGGAAAGCATGAAGCATGTCATTACTTAAATTAAATATAAATAGTTATGTTTAATGTGATGAATGAAGCATGCTTGGTTGATTTTCTTGATTGACTTATAATTGTTATAATAAAAGAAAATCAAAATTGCATGAAGCATGAAACATCCATAGTTAATAATATAATTGTTATATTATTCATGCAATTGATGTGGCTTAATTATTCAATTTGAATGAGATTGTTGAATGAATTAAACCCTAGATTCTTGATTATAGGATTAATCATTAAAATTTGAAATAGTTCTTTAATATTAATGATTAGAAACCGTCAATCTATAATCAAGATTTGCATGCAAACATAAGATCATAGGATGAATTGAATTAATTTTAAATTGTTTAAAATTAATTAGACCTAGATCGATTTCTAATAGGATTAGAATCTTTTCTTACTTAGAATTAAAAATAGTTTTAATTTACTAAGTAGGAAAAACATTGCTATGATTATAAGGGAACTCCACCGGTAAAGTTCTGTCTAAGGTTGGGGGTATTTAAGTTGACGGTTTACGGATCACCTCCTACCTGGGAACTGACCTGGAATACCAGAGTTGAATTAATCATAGTTAAATGTTAGCATGCAATGTCACTAGGTTTATTAAAAGTGTTTAATGCACCTAGATCTTTAGAGTAAAGACCTTACATTACTGAGGTTATAAGCGAACTCTCTCGGTAAAGTTCTGTCTAAGGTTGGGGGTATTTAAGTTGACGGTTTACGGAACACCTCCTACCTGGGAACTAACCGGATTGAGTTGAATTAACCATAGTAATGTTGACTTGCAATGTTGGGTTTATTAAAAGAAGTTTAATTCACCCAAAAGATTGCAGTTGAATCCTTTCCATAATTGTTATAATAGGATCAGACTTAGATAGATTGACTTAGCCGAATACTATCTAAGTTAAACAACCCCATATTAACCTTAGGACATTTTCAGTGGGAGGAAAATTACAAAACGAGATTTAAATCAAGTTTTGCTCCTACGTCCCTATATTCACAACGTGAGATTCATGCTCGGCTTCGAGTCGCCCTAGGAGCGGCCTCCCTTAGGAAAGTGTTTGCATGGATCAATATCAAGGTGAATGGGAAAAATGTCTAGAGTAAGTGGGAGCGGGACACGTGTCAACGTATCCCTCGGTCTCCGCCCATAGTTCACACCGTGAGAGTCCTATGATCCGCCTGCAGGTTGCCCTGGCGCATCCATCCCTTCGGAAGGCCTGTTCATAGGATTCGGAACATCGTGAACTCCTGAAAAGGATAGGAGCTCTTAGGCTAATCACCAACAGTTGTCTTTCTCTTCGGTAGCCTGTTGGTGCGTGCCTCTGAGATCTGAAAGTGGGAGGGTTACACTTACGAGGATGAGTTAAAAGTGTTAACAAATCCTTGACCGAACAACGGTGGCTAATGTCTATAGGAATATGAGTTATTCTGGAATTAGAATTAGCTGAGAGGTGTCTCATTTCAAAGGAGGGATCACCCTTCGGTGGCTGATATTCTAAACCTCTGAAACGTCGTTGCAAAACTAAATCAATAGTTTTAGGGTTCTGTGATTGTCTGTTTTGCTAAATTGATTGGATTGTGTGCAATTGTTTGCTTGTATGATGGGTTAAGGCAAAGATAACTAATACGGTCATTGTTTGTTTAAATTTCAGCAATGTCTTCCTCAATTGTCTCTCTGCTTAAAAATGAGAAATTAACCGGCGAAAATTATGCTACGTGGAAGTCGAACTTGAATACGATTCTTGTTGTCGATGATCTGCGGTTCGTCTTAACGGAGGATTGTCCTCCAGCCCCTGCTCGTAATGCATCCCAGGCAGTTAAGGATGCTTATGACCGCTGGACAAAGGCCAATGATAAGACTCGTGTCTATATCTTAGCCAGCTTATCTGAAGTTTTGGCTAAAAGGCATGAGGGCATGGTAACAACGAGGGAGATTATGAACTCTCTCCAGGAGATGTTTGGACAACCGTCCTACCAACTTCACCATGACGCTCTCAAATACGTTTATAGCTGTCGCATGAAAGAGGGCACGTCTGTTCGGGAGCATGTCCTGGATATGATGGTCCAATTTAACGTGGCAGAGGCAAACGGGGCGGTCATAGATGAGCGTAGTCAGGTTGCATTCATCTTAGAATCTCTTCCGAAGAGTTTTCTACAGTTTCGAAGCAATGCAATGATGAATAAAATAACATTCAACCTGACTAGCCTCCTTAATGTGCTACAGCTCTATCAGTCTCTTCTTAAGAACAAGGGACAGATAGAAGGAGAGGCAAACGTTATCCACTCTAAAAGAAAGTTCGAGAAGGGTTCATCCTCTAGAACTAAATCTGTAGCCACTTCTTCAAAGAAAACTCAGAAGAAGAAAGGAAACAAGGGGAAAGCTCCCAGTACTGCTGCTAAAAGCAAGGGAAAAGCCAAAGCTGTGGCAGACAAGAGCAAGTGTTTTCACTGCAATGTAGATGGACATTGGAAGAGAAACTGCCCAAAGTACCTTGCTGAGAAAGAGAAGGAAAAGGAAGGTAAATTTGATTTACTGGTTTTAGAAACATGCCTGGTAGAACATGATGAGTTTACCTGGATACTTGATTCAGGAGCAACTAATCATGTTTGCTCTTCTTTTCAGGAAAATAGTTCCTTTCGGCAGTTGAACGATGGGGAAATGACACTCAGGGTTGGAACTGGAGAAGTCATTTCAGCTAAAGCAGTGGGAGCTGCGAAGTTATTTTTTAGAAATAGATTCTTACTTTTAGAAAGTTTGTTAATCGTTCCCAAGATTAAGAGGAACTTGATTTCTATTTCATGTTTGATTGAACAATCGTATACAGTTACTTTTGATATGAATGAAGCGTTCATTTATAAAAATGGTGTACTTATTTGTTCAGCCAAATTGGAAAATAGCTTGTATATTTTAAGACCAACCGAAAACAAAGCACTTTTAAATCACGAATTATTTAAAACTGCTGAAACTCAAAGTAAAAGGCAAAAGATTTCTCCATCAAGTAACAATACTCATCTTTGGCATCTTAGACTTGGTCATATAAACATCGATAGGATCGGTCGTTTGGTAAAGAATGGACTTCTAAGCAAGTTAGAAGATGATTCACTACCACCTTGTGAATCTTGTCTCGAGGGAAAAATGACCAAAAGACCCTTTACTGGAAAAGGTTACAGAGCCAAAGAACCCTTAGAGTTAATACATTCGGATCTATGTGGTCCAATGAATGTAAAAGCTCGAGGAGGGTACGAATATTTCATCTCATTTATAGATGATTATTCAAGATATGGTTACTTATACCTAATGGGACATAAGTCTGAAGCCCTTGAAAAGTTTAAGGAGTTTAAGGCTGAAGTTGAAAACCTATTAGGTAAATCTATTAAGGTACTTCGATCTGATCGAGGAGGGGAGTATATGGATCAAAGATTCCAGGATTATATGATAGAACATGGAATCCAATCTCAACTCTCAACCCCTGGTACACCTCAGCAGAATGGTGTGTCAGAAAGGAGAAATAGAACCTTGTTAGACATGGTTCGATCAATGATGAGCTATGCTCAATTGCCTAGCTCGTTTTGGGGGTATGCAGTAGAGACTGCAGTATACATCTTGAACAATGTTCCCTCGAAAAGTGTTTCTGAAACACCTTTCGAGTTATGGAAGGGGCGTAAACCTAGTTTGCATCACTTTCGCATCTGGGGTTGTCCTGCACACGTGCTTGTGACAAATCCTAAGAAACTGGAACCTCGTTCAAAACTGTGCCAATTTGTTGGTTACCCTAAAGAAACGAGAGGTGGTTATTTCTACGACCCACAAGAAAATAAGGTGATTGTATCGACAAACGCCACTTTCTTAGAGGAAGACCACATGAGAAATCATAAACCACGAAGCAAAATAATATTAGGAGTAGCTACTGAAGAATCATCAAGAGTTGTTGATGAAGTTGGACCTTCAGCAAAGGTTGATGAAGGAACTAGTTCTTCAGATCCATCTCGTCCATCTCAAACGTTGGGAATGCCTCGACGCAGTGGGAGGGTTGTATTACAACCTGACCGCTACTTGGGTTTAACTGAAACTCAGGTTGTCATACCTAATGATAGCATTGGGGATCCATTGTCCTATCGACAGACAATGAATGACAAAGATAAGGATGAATGGGTCAAAGCCATGAACCTGGAAATGGAGTCAATGTACTCCAATTCTGTATGGGAACTTGCAGATCTACCATATGGGGTAAAACCCATAGGGTGCAAATGGATCTATAAGAGAAAAAGAGATGCAGCTGGAAAGGTACAGACCTTCAAAGCTAGACTAGTGGCAAAGGGTTATACCCAAAAGGAGGGGGTTGACTATGAGGAAACCTTTTCTCCTGTAGTCATGTTAAAGTCCATAAGAATTCTTTTATCCATTGCCACATATTATGACTATGAAATATGGCAAATGGACGTCAAGACTGCCTTTCTGAATGGTAATCTTGAAGAGAATATCTTTATGTCTCAACCCGAAGGGTTCATAGCACAAGGTCAGGAACAAAAGGTTTGTAAGCTAAATCGATCCATTTATGGATTGAAACAAGCATCCAGATCATGGAACATTAGATTTGATACTGCAATCAAATCTTTTGGCTTTGACCAAAACGTTGATGAACCTTGTGTATACAAGAAAGTCAACAAAAGGAAAGTAGCTTTTTCTAATACTTTATGTAGACGATATCCTACTCATTGGGAATGATGTAGGATACCTCACTGACATTAAGAAATGGCTAGCAGCCCAATTCCAAATGAAAGATCTGGGAGAGGCTCAATATGTTCTGGGAATCCAAATCATTAGGGATCGTAAGAACAAAACGCTAGCTCTGTCTCAAGCAACGTATATTGACAAGATGTTGTCTCGATATTCGATGCAAAACTCCAAGAAGGACTCCTACCCTTCAGACATGGGGTACACCTGTCTAAGGAACAATCTCCTAAGACACCTCAAGAAGTTGAGAACATGAGACACATTCCCTACGCCTCAGCTGTGGGCAGCTTAATGTATGCTATGCTCTGCACTAGGCCTGACATATGCTATGTAGTGGGAGTAGTCAGTAGGTATCAGTCTAATCCAGGGTTGGACCACTGGGGAGCGGTTAAGAATATCCTCAAGTATCTTCGGAGAACGAGGGACTACATGCTTGTGTATGGAGCTAAGGATTTGATTCTTACTGGATACACTGACTCTGACTTTCAAGCTGATAAGGATTCAAGGAAATCCACATCAGGGTCAGTATTCACCCTCAATAGAGGAGCAGTAGTGTGGAGAAGCATCAAACAAGGATGCATAGCAGACTCAACCATGGAGGCTGAGTATGTAGCAGCTTGCGAAGCAGCTAAGGAGGCAGTATGGCTCAGAAAGTTCTTGACTGATTTGGAAGTAGTTCCGAATTTGAACGTGCCCATAACACTATACTGTGACAACAGTGGGGCTGTAGCCAACTCAAAAAAAAACCTCGTAGCCACAAACGGGGTAAACACATCGAGAGGAAGTATCACCTGATACGGGAGATTGTGCAAAGAGGAGATGTGATCGTCACTAAGATCGCCTCGGAGCACAACATCGCTGATCCATTTACAAAGGCTCTCACGGCTAAAGTGTTTGAGGGTCATCTAGAAGGTCTAGGTCTACGAGATATGTATGCCATCTAATCTAAGGCAAGTGGGAGAAATGTATAATGGGTATAAGGATGCCCTAGTTCATTGTATTTCCAGCTTTATATTATTGCATTTACATCCCACTAACTAAGTGTTTTAGTTCAAGTGGGAGTTTGTTGGGTTTTATGCCCTAAAACTCGTAGATAGTGAATGTAACCGTTGACCGGATATTAATGAAATAATATTGATATATTTTTTCCATTAATTGTTATTAGTTATTTTATATTTGTCTTTGCCTAATAATAACTCTAATCCAATAAACTAGACATCCAAGGCTGTAATATGAGTCTTGAACTATATGTAGCGACATATGGGATCATTGTTCAAGAAACAGCCTAAAAGGTCTATAGTATAGGAATAAGACTGGGTGCCTTATCCTGGTGACACTATGGATACGACCCACTTTGTATTTGATACCAGCTGCGATCCAACGCGTTCGTGTAGGAGACATGCGAGTGGGGGTATCCTATGCAATGAGTTTGCATAAGACCGGACCACGAAATAGTAACCACTAGTTATAACACCGTTAACTAGTTGGTTTTCTATTTTCACTAGGACGACCTAGACAACTTAGTCTTAATCCTGAGTTGATTATGGACTCCTGCTCATGAGAGATTGTCCTTTGATTTGTATGGGTGAGAGTGGCCAATACGCCGACTCAATAAGCCTACCACTTTGGGGACAAGACCGAATGGGGAGCTGGGAACATAATCGTACAAGATGGAATTCACTCCTTCCCGACTTTAGGGAAGCAGATGAGTGTTCCCTTAAGTGGTTACTCCGAGTCTTGAACAAAGGGCCCTACCCTCTCAATGGCACGAGAGGGTTTTCTGTTTGATGGTTGGACCACAAACAGATTGTTCATTAGAGGAGAATTGGTACTTAAGGAAATAGAGGTGACCCAGGGGTAAAACGGTAATTTGACCCAGCTGGTGTTACGGACACTCGTGAAGGACTAACTAGTCGATATTGGTCTAAGTTCCGTGGACACAGAAAATATGTCTGCAGTGAGAAGAGTGCAACTGTGAGTCTATAGTGGAATGTACACACAGTTAACGAATATTGATTATTGTGGTTAATGAGTTTAACCAATTAATCTCACATCGTTGGAGCTTCTGATCTGCAGGTCCATAAGGTCCCACTGGTAGCTCGTAAAGTAATTTGAGGCAACTAAGTAATTAAATGTAAATTGAAAATGTTCAATTTACTAAGGGAAATAAATATAATATATATTGATATATTATTATGAGAGAAATTAATATTTGAAGAAGTTCAAATATAAATTTATGGAAGATTGAAAGAATTAATTAATTTAAGTCCTAAAAGTGTTTGGGCAAAAATTAATTAATTCAAGGCCGGAAATTAAATATGTGATATTTAATTGGTGGTTAGTTAATTAAAGAATTCATTAACCATGAATTAATCAATTATGTAAATAATTAATCACTTAAGGAAGTGATTAATCATTTATGGGAATGATCTAATTACTTATGGAAGAAATTAGTCATTTATGGAAAAGATTAATCAATTGGGGAATTGATTGATCATGATTGATTAATTAAGGAATAAGATTGAATCAATTTTGGAAAAGATCGATTTAATTGAATATTTTATTCATGGCCTCTCTTCTATAAATAGAATAGTAGACCTAATTGGTCATGACACTTGACACTCTTGAAAGACAAGACCTAGAATTCTCTCTAGCCTCCCTCTTAGAGAAAGACTCCCACAAGTCTTTGGCCTCCTAGACTTAGAGACATACCTGTGTAACCTCCGTGGTTATTGTGTCAATCAAGAAGGAATTTCCAGCGAAGAAAAACAAAGGCGGCTGCTGCGTTTTCGTTCGTTGGAGCGTCGTTGGCGAAGAACGGTCAAGTCTACAACAGAGGTTTGTAACGGTTCTTCCTCTTTTCGTTAGAAAAGTTTTTAAAATAAATTTAGATTTATTTTAGCATGTTTAAACCGATTTTACAGCAACTTTAAAGCATGTTTAAAGTTTTGTTTGAGTTATCGTAACGGTATTTTAATGTTAATTAATATACGGCGTAAGGTCCAATCGATGCGCTTCCGCTGCGTGGGGACTTTTATTCCCTTCACCCCGAACCTGTGAAGGAGAAATATTACCATCATCCCCTCCATCGCACCCTACAAATTTCCCATCACCTTCACAATTAGGCCCACGAAGATGACCCAAATGCTTACCCTTATCAGCAAGCCCAACATCTCTAGGCCCAACTCCCCCATCAATCGGCCCAACACTTTGCAGCCCATCGCCATTCAGCCCACGATCGCCTAGGGTTTGCTTAGCGCCTCCAATCTGCTCTTTCAGCCGCTTCATCCGATCTTTCAGGACCTGCATTTTCGAAGGCTCCACCGGCAAAACCCAATTTCCACCATCGGACATCTCCTTCGGAGCTACATCCGCCGCATCCTTCTGATTCCCGCCGCTGGACTCCATCACCGAATTATCCACACTCACAGTCGAAGACTGAGTCCCAATCGAAGACCCACCAGCAGTTTCATCCATACCCTTCGAGCCCTCCACGATCGACTTCTCACAAACTGACTGTAAGTCATCGTTCGTGACCTCAGAAATAATCCTCACCGCCTCTCGGATGAGCACCTTCTTCTTCAAAGGAGATTTTTTCTTCCCCATCACGATACCAGCAAACACCGCTTAGCTTCTCTTCAGATGAAACACTCCACCGCCCCACTAAAAGGACCAAACAGAATGCCCCACCGCTTGATCTACACCGCCTGATTGCCCTTAGCAACCTCCCAACCACGTCACAGCAGAATCTCACCTTTCCAAATCACCGCCCACCGCCTGCACCGAACAAGAAACTCTCAGCAAGACTCCACCGCTTGAACCCCACTCAATCCAGTCGGTCCAATCACACGCCAAAACCAACTCCAACACACAGCCCAAATCGCACACAAAAATCACACAACCGCTGAACAACTAAAAAAAAACAATTGGAAACATCAAAACAGCACAATCGAAACCATGCCAACACAGCAAGTAGGATCGAAACAACCCCGATCACACCTGCAAAAAGAAACCCAAAAAAGAACAAGGACGGCGGCGGCGCCGCCTTGCCGGACCAGCCCCTGAATCCCTTCCAATTACGTGAAGGAGAGAGAACATAGAAAACTAGACCTAAAAAATTTTAAAAAAATTTGGGCAAAAAAAAAAATTTGGGCGGTTAAATAAACAGCAAAGCTGCATATATGCAGGATCGAACCCCCACTATTGTGCAGTCGAGGATAATAACTCACTCAACCACTAAGCCAGGTGGTTGTTTGATAAAATTTGGGCGGTTAAATAAACAGTAAAGTTGCGTATATGCAGGATCGAAAAAATTTTGGGCGGTTAAATAAACAGTAAAGCTGCGTATATGCAGGATCGAACCCCCACCATGGTGCAAAAATTTGGGCGGTTAAATAAACAGTAAAGCTGCGTATATGCAGGATCGAACCCCCACCATGGAGCAGCCAAGGAAAATAACTCACTCAACCACTAAGCCAGGTGGTCCCAATGAGAGTTTGTCATCTAGTTTGGACGAAGTTGGTCCAAACTTTGCTCCTTTTGAGTTTCGAGAGAGTTTGGAACTCAAAGTTTGTCCCAATGAGAGTTCTTTAGGTGGTTTGGACGACACATGCTCCAAACTTTACTCCGTTTAAGTTTTTGAGAGCTGGGAACCCAAAGTTCGTCCCAAATGAGAGTTTTTCATGTAGTTTGGACGAAGTTGGTCCAAACTTTGCTCCTTTTGAGTTTCGAGAGAGTTTGGAACTCAAATTTCGTCCCTATGAGAGTTCTTTAGGTGGTTTGGACGATACATGGTCCAAACTTTACTCCGTTTAAGTTTTTGAGAGCTGGGAACCCAAAGTTCGTCCCAATGAGAGTTTTTCATCTCGTTTGGACGAAGTTGGTCCAAACTTTGCTCCTTTTGAGTTTCGAGAGAGTTTGGAACTCAAAGTTCGTCCCAATGAGAGTTCTTTAGGTGGTTTGGACGATAAATGGTCCAAACTTTACTCTGTTTAAGTTTTTGAGAGCTGGGAACCCAAAGTTCGTCCTAATGAGAGTTTTTCATATAGTTTGGACAAAGTAGGTCCAAACTTTGCTCCTTTTGAGTTTCGAGAGAGTTTGGAACTCAAAGTTCGTCCCAATGAGAGTTCTTTAGGTGGTTTGGACGATACATGGTCCAAACTTTACTCTGTTTAAGTTTTTGAGAGCTGGGAACCCAAAGTTCGTCCCAATGAGAGTTTTTCATCTAGTTTGGACGAAGTTGGTCCAAACTTTGCTCCTTTTAAGTTTCGTGAGAGTTTGGAACTCAAAGTTCGTCCCAATGACAGTTCTTTAGGTGGTTTGGACGACACATTGTCCAAACTTTACTCCGTTTAAGTTTTTGAGAGCTCAGAACCCAAAGTTTGTCCCAATGAGAGTTTTTCATCTAGTTTGGACGAAGTTGGTCCAAACTTTTCCCCTCTTGAGTTTCGAGAGAGTTTGGAACTCAAAGTTCGTCCCAATGAGAGTTCTTTAGGTGGTTTGGACGACACATGGTCCAAACTTTTCTCCGTTTAAGTTTTTGAGAGCTGGGAACCCAAAGTTCGTCCCAATGAGAGTTTTTCATCTAGTTTGGACGAAGTTGGTCCAAACTTTGCTCCTTTTGAGTTTCGAGAGAGTTTTGAACTTAAAGTTCGTCCCAATGAGAGTTCTTTAGGTGGTTTGGACGACACATGCTCCAAACTTTACTCCGTTTAAGTTTTTGAGAGCTGGGAACCCAAAGTTCATCCCAATGAGAGTTTTGCATCTAGTTTGGACGAAGTTGGTCCAAACTTTGCTCCTTTTGAGTTTCGAGAGAGTTTGGAACTCAAAGTTAGTCCCAATGAGAGTTCTTTAGGTGGTTTGGACGACACATGGTCCAAACTTTACTCCGTTTAAGTTTTTGAGAGCTCGGAACCCAAAGTTCGTCCCAATGAGAGTTTTTCATCTACTTTGGACGAAGTTTGTCCAAACTTTGCTCCTTTTGAGTTTCGAGAGAGTCTGGAACTCAAAGTTCGTCCCAATGAGAGTTCTTTAGGTGGCTTGGACGACACATGGTCCAAACTTTACTCCGTTTAAGTTTTTGAGAGCTGGAAACCCAAAGTTCGTCCCAATGAGAGTTTTTCATCTAGTTTGGACGAAGTTTGTCAAAACTTTGCTCCTTTTTATGATATGAATCCTACAATGCTATCCAAAACTAAAGAAAAGCTTCAAAAGGGAGATTCATTAAATGCACTCAAGCTTCATTGAAGACAAGTCAAAGTGTCATTTATGGAACATGGACTTCAAGACACTTCAAGTGAGGTTTCAAGCATGGGAGGTTACAAATATTAATTAGCTGATTGCAAACTCCTATTCACGGATTTATGGACCCTTTTGAATGTATTTTCAGTTTTATGTCATTTTAATTACTTTTTAGGTTAAATTTACTTAATGGCTGATTATTGTCATAAAGATGGAATGTTACAACTCTTGATATACCTCATGAAAGGTCTAGGGTTTCATTTGTAAGGCTATAAAAATCCATGTATGTTGTATTTCAAAAAGGAGACTTGGAAATGTAGTAAAAAGAGCCTTTGAGCTTTTCCATTAGCCTGCTAAGTTTCTTTGCAATTCTATGTAGTTTAGATTGCATGCTTAGAATCATTCAAGCTTGAGTTGATCAATCATGCTTGTGGAGTGATTCGAATCTCAAACAAGGTTTCTTTCCTTGACATATGATGTGAACCAAGCTACATCTATTGTCATGCCTCAAGGTCCAATTACAAGGTCGAGAGCCAAGAAGCTACAACAAGCATTAATCACCTATATTCAAGCTATGGTGAGCTCGACAAAGGACCTTTAAGGAGATGTTGGACTATTTCCCTACACTATTTCCAAAGTTGAGATTCAAGATGGAAACACGTTAAATGCATTTTGACTTGCATTTAATGAACTATAGTTGGCTTTATGGAACTTAAGCTTAAACTAATCCAAGTGAAGCTTCAATTAACATGGGAGGTTACAAACAACTCAAAGCTGACCATTGGAGTTCAATTCTCGGATTTATGGCCCTCCATTATGTAATTTTCCGTTTTTAAGTCTTTTTCATAACTTATAGGTTACATTTGAGTAGTGGCTGATTATGGGCTTTAATATTGTGGAGGTTACGCTCTTAAATATGTCATTTAAGCTGAATTTAGGTTATATTTTGAAGGCTATAAAAAGCCATCTTGGATGTAACACAACCCAGAATTTTTGGAGTGAAATGTATTGAGTTTTCTCTTAGCTTTGTGTTGAGCTGAGTTTTTTTTTTTCAAATTTGTGCAATTTCTTGTGTTTAAATCTTGCATGCTAGAGTCATTCAAGTGGTGTTGATCATACCTCTTGTGGAGTGATTCGAATCACGAGTTTAGAAACGAGTTTTCTTTACTCTTGATCTTGATCGTCAAGGTAATCCGTTCAAAAACTTTTCCTTGGGTTGGTTCCATATTGTTCTTTGGGGTTTTCAGATTTGAGATCTAAAGGTCTTGTTTATTAGCAAGGTTGTTAGATCCATTTCTTGGGGGTTTCATAACATTTGGTATCAGAGCATTAGGCTCTTTGATCGGACATATGTTTCCCTGTGTTTATATTTTGGTTCTATTTGTTCTTTTTCTTCAGTTTCCGTAAATCTGCGCATCTTATTCTGCTGTCTTAAAAAAACAAAAAAAATTATCATTTCCGTTCTTCATTTCATGTTCTTGTCTTCTACAAAGTTTTAGATTGAAGTCTGATCTACAACTTTCCCTTCTTTGAGAACTTCTAAATCGGTTTGCTTAAGGTTGATTTAGGCATATTTTGAAAATCTGTCAAAGGAAATCTGTACAACCCGAGAGCAATTTCTTGCTGACTTTTTTGAATTCATTGTTTGAAAGCATGTTGATCTGAATGTTCTAATGTTAATACTCTCTTCTTAGATTCAGATTTGACCGTTTAAAGTTCCAACATATCAGTTACATCCAGAATTCAAACAAAAGAAAACCGTTGGGCATTAAATGTGGCAGTTACAATTGGGCTGATTCAATACTTTTTGTTGCTGATATATTTAACTCCTATCTGTTACTAAGGCTGAATTAAACACCATTATTCATCATTTGGCTTGAGTTAACATCATCTTTTTCAATTTTTGAATTCAACTTAGTAACTACTTTGCATACCATTTCAATTCTGTCCAACTTTGTTTCTCTTTGTTCTAAGTTAGTTTCTTCCTTCCCTAATCATATTCCAATATTTTTTTTTCTTAAACTTGTTTCTTTGTTGTTATTCGGATTGCTCCTTTAATACCTTTGATTGTGTTCTAAGTGTGTGGACTAGTCACTTGAATTGCACTACTTAGCTCTTAAACTTTGCTAGACTCAATACCAATCTGTTTTGGAGTGTGATTAATGTGTGCCAATTTGTGAGGGTGTGATTGTAAAGGAGTGGTACATTGTTTTGAGTGTTGAGTGTTAAACACGAGTGGTTTTCATTAACAAGTGAAACGTGTGAGGGAGCGCTTGTGAGGTCCATTATTATTTTTTTTTGTCACTAAACTTTGTTTCGTAGTATGGAAAATCATGAGAATGATCCTAATATTACTGAAGCACGGATGAGAGAGGCATAACAAGGAACCATGGAAAGAATGATTCGTTGTATAGAAGAATTGTCCGAACGCATGGGAAGGTTGGAGGCTCAGAACCAACCTCGTGAGAGAATTCCACCACCACGTATTCACAATGAACGAGAGGATGACTATGAGGGTGATGGTTTCGATCAACCAGATGATGACCAAGTTACCTTGGTAGCGGTTCCAAGAGGAAGACAAAGACGTGCTGGTCGTGGCATGGAAAGAGGGCGAGGTCGTGGACGAGGACATCATATTTTCCAACAACGAGTTCCTCAATATGAGGGAGTTGATCGAAATGTGGGTAACATCAAATTGAAGCTTCCAAAGTTCTATGGAAAAATCGATCCGGAGGAATACCTTGAATGGGAGAAGTCAGTGGAGTCCGTATTCAATTGCCATAATTTCAGTGATGAAAAGAAGGTAATATTATGTGTTGCTCAATTTAAACAATATGCTCAAACATGGTGGGATAAGTTGATGTCAAGTAGGAGAAGAAATCTTGAGGCACCGATCGATGATTGGTACGAGTTCAAGGAGGCCATGAGGAAGCGTTTTGTTCCAAAACATTTTCAACGGGACATGGCGCAAAAGCTTCAAGCATTGAAACAAGGAAGTAAGTCCGTGGAGGATTATTACAAGGAGATGGATACGTTGATGGATCGACTTGATATAGATGAAGACATGGAGAATCTCATGGCACGGTTTCTTAATGGGCTAAACACGGAGATTGCGGACAAGGTTGATCTACAACCTTATTTTGACATTGAAGAGATGCTGCATATTGCCATCAAAATTGAGAGGCAACTCCAACGAAAGTCTCGACGGTATTCTTCTAAACACTTTTCCAACTCTAGCTCATCATGGAAAAGGGATAGTAAGAGTATTGATTATAAGCCTAGAAACCGAGAGGGGTATGAGAAACCTAAAGAGAAGTTTGAAAAGGGGGAGAGTTCCAAGAAGGGGAAAGAGAAGGTAGATGAATCTAATGTGTGAAATAGGGATTTGAAGTGCTGGAAATGTCAAGGGGTAGGTCATTATAGTAAAGATTGCCCAAATAGGAGAACGATGATCCTTCGAGAGGGAGAGTTTGTGACGGAGGATGAAGAGGAAGATGAGGTCATAGAGGAAGGAAAAGTAGAGTGTGAAAGTGATGAGTTTAGTGAAGAGGATCCTGCTTATATGTCCTTAGTCACTAGGAGAGCTTTAAACACCCAAATTAAGGAGGATAGTCTAGACCAAAGGGAGAACTTATTTCACACTAGGTGCCTTGTTCAATCTGTACCTTGTAGTATGGTTATCGATAGTGGTAGTTGTACCAATGTTGTGAGTTCCATTCTGGTCCAAAGACTTAATTTAGAGACCAAACCCCATCCTAGACCATATAGGCTTCAATGGTTGAATGATTGTGGGGAGGTAAGGGTAAATAGGCAAGCTCTTGTTTCTTTTACCATTGGGAAGTATGCTGATGATGTTTTGTATGATGTTGTATCCATGCATGCTGGGGATTTATTGTTGGGGAGACCTTGGCAATTTGATCGTTGGGTAGTCTATGATGGGTATGCTAATCGTTACTCTTTTACTCATAATGGGAGAAAAACTACTCTTGTACCTTTGTCTCCAACAGATGTGTATATTGATCAATGTAAACTTGAAAAGAAAAGGCAAGAGGTCGATGCAAAAGCAAAAGGTTCAAAAGAAATGAAAGAAAAAGAATTGAGAGAAAAAAAGAGTTGAGTGAAAAGCAAGTGAGTAGCAATCGGCCTAGAGAGAAAAATGAGAGAAAAGCCAAAATAGTGAGCTTGTATGTTAGATCAAGTGAGGCTAGGAATGTTTTGCTCTCTAACCGGACCATTCTTGTACTTTTGTACAAAGGGTCTTGTTTTCTTACTAACGAGCTTAACCCTTCTTTGCCTAGTGTCTTTGTTACACTTTTGCAGGAGTTTGAAGATTTATTTCCCGAGGAGATGCCAAGTGGTTTGCCACCACTTAGAGGAATTGAGCACAAGATTGACTTCATTCCGGGAGCGACCATTCCAAATCGTCCAGCATATAGGACTAATCCAAAGGAGGCTGAAGAAATACAAAGGCAAGTAAGTGAACTCCTTGATAAAGGGTATGTGCGTGAGAGTTTGAGTCCATGTTCTGTTCCGGTTATTCTTGTGCCTAAGAAAGATGGATCATGGCGGATGTGTGTTGATTGTAGGGCTATAAACAAGATAACTATTAAGTATAGGCATCCAATTCCTAGATTAGATGATATGCTTGATGAGTTGCATGGATGTAGTCTATTTACTAAAATTGATTTGAAATCAGGTTATCATCAAATTCGCATGCATCTTGGTGATGAATGGAAAACCGCTTTCAAAACTAAGTATGGCCTTTATGAGTGGTTAGTTATGCCTTTTGGATTGACTAATGCACCTAGTACATTCATGAGGTTAATGAATCATGTCTTGCGTGAATACTTAGGGAAGTTTGTGGTTGTGTATTTTGATGACATACTTGTTTATTCTAAATCCTTAGATGAGCATGTTGAGCATGTACGTTCTGTTTTGATTACTTTGCGAAAGGAATGCTTGTATGCAAATTTAAAGAAATGTAGCTTTTGTATGGAAAAAGTTAATTTTCTTGGATTTGTCATTTCATCTAATGGTGTTGAGGTTGATGAGGAGAAGGTATAGGCTATACGAGATTGGCCTACACCTAAAAGTGTAAGTGACGTAAGAAGTTTTCATGGTCTTGCAGGATTTTATCGTCGGTTCATAAAGGATTTTAGTACTATTGCTTCACCTTTGAATGAACTTGTTAAAAAAAATGTTTCTTTTGAATGGGGAAAAGACCAAGAACTTGCTTTTAATACTTTGAAAGAAAAATTGAGTTCTGCTCCATTACTCGCATTACCTAATTTTGACTTAACTTTTGAAATTGAATGTGATGCTAGTGGTGTTGGAATAGGGGCTGTTTTAATGCAAAATCAAAGACCTTTAATGTTCTTTAGTGAAAAATTGAATGGTGCTTCTTTGAAGTATCCGACTTATGACAAAGAACTTTATGCTTTGGTTCGTGCATTACAAACTCTGCAACATTATCTTTTGCCTAAAGAGTTTGTTATTCATACTGATCATGAGAGTTTAAAACACTTGAGAGGTCAAGATAGGCTCAATCGTCGCCATGCTAAATGGGTGGAGTTCATCGAGTCATTTCCTTATGTCATTAAGTATAAACAAGGTAAAGAGAATGTTGTTGCTGATGCTTTGTCTCGAAGGTATGCTCTTTTTAACCGATTGAATGCTAAGTTTTTGGGTTTTGAGCATATAAAGTCTTTGTATCATCATGATGTGTTCTTTGCTTCTTTTGTTGAATCTTGTGAAAAAGGACTTGTTCTGGATGATTACATGTTGTTTGATGGATTTTTGTTTAGAAAAGGGAAACTTTGCATACCATTTTGTTCCATTCGTGAGTTACTTGTAAGGGAAGCTCATGGAGGTGGCTTAATGGCTCATTTTGGAGTTTCTAAAACTTATGATATGCTTGCTGAACACTTTTACTGGCCTAAAATGAGACATGATGTTAATAAAGTGTGTGCACGATGTATAACATGTAAACAAGCTAAGTCTAGGCTTCAACCACATGGTTTGTATTCACCTTTGCCCATTCCTAATGGTCCTTGGATTGATATATCAATGGATTTTGTTTTAGGCTTACCTAGAACTAGGAAAGGTAGGGATAGTATCTTTGTTGTGGTTGATAGATTTAGTAAAATGGCTCATTTTATTCCTTGTCACAAAACTGATGATGCAAAGCATATTGCTGACTTATTTTTTAGGGAGGTTGTGAGATTGCATGGTATTCCTAAAAGCATAGTAAGTGATCGTGATGTTAAATTTTTAAGTCACTTTTGGCGTGTTTTGTGGGGTAAATTGGGAACTAAGCTAGTGTATTCAACTACTTGTCATCCACAAACGGATGGACAAACCGAGGTTGTTAATCGGACCATGACTACTATGCTTAGAGCTATTATCGACAAGAATCTTAAGACTTGGGAGGATTGTTTGCCATTCATAGAATTTGCATATAATAGGGTTGTACATAGCACTACTAAATGCACTCCTTTTGAAATTGTTTATGGCTTTAATCCTCTAACTCCTATTGATTTATTACCTATGTCCCCTAATGAGTTTGTGAGTTTTGATGCCAATGCAAAGGTTGACTTTGTTCATAAGCTGCACCAAAAAGTGAAAGAGAACATTGAGAAGCATAATTCCAAGGTTGCTTCAAGAATTAATAAGGGACGCAAGCTTTTAGTCTTCCAACCTGGAGATTGGGTTTGGGTGCATTTTCGAAAAGAAAGGTTTCCTACACAAAGAAGATCGAAACTTTTGCCCCGAGGAGATTGTCCTTTCCAAGTTCTTGAGCGCATCAATGACAATGCTTATAAAATTGATTTACCAGGTGAGTATGGTGTTAGTGCAACCTTTAATGTTGCTGACTTGAGTCCTTTTGATGTAGGTGATGGCTATGATTCGAGGACGAATCCTTCTAAAGAGGGAGAAGATGATGTGAACCAAGCTACAAATATTGTCATGCCTCAAGGTCCAATTACAAGCTCGAGAGCCAAGATGCTGCAACAAGCATTAATCACCTATATTCAAGCTATGGTGAGCTCGAAAAAGGACGTTCAAGGAGATGTTGGATTATTTCCCTACACTATTTCCAAAGTTGAGATTCAAGATGGAGACACGTTAAATGCATTTTGACTTGCATTTAATGAACTATAGTTGGCTTTATGGAACTTAAGCTTAAACTACTCCAAGTGAAGCTTCAATTAACATGAGAGGTTACAAACAACTCAAAGCTGACCATTGGAGTTCAATTCTTGGATTTATGGCCCTCCATTATGTAATTTTCAGTTTTTAAGTCTTTTTCATAACTTATAGGTTACATTTGAGTAGTGGCTGATTATGGGCTTTAATATTGTGGAGGTTACGCTCTTAAATATGTCATTTAAGCTGAATTTAGGTTATATTTTGAAGGCTATAAAAAGCCATCTTGGATGTAACACAAACCAGAATTTTTGGAGTGAAATGTATTAAGTTTTCTCTTAGCTTTGTGTTGAGCTGAGTTTTTTTTTTCAAATTTGTGCAATTTCTTGTGTTTAGATCTTGCATGCTAGAGTCATTCAAGTGGTGTTGATCATACCTCTTGTGGAGTGATTCGAATCACGAGTTTAGAAACGAGTTTTCTTTACTCTTGATCTTGATCGTCAAGGTAATCCGTTCAAAAACTTTTCCTTGGGTTGGTTCCATATTGTTCTTTGGGGTTTTCAGATTTGAGATCTATAGGTCTTGTTTATTAGCAAGGTTGTTAGATCCATTTCTTGGGGGTTTCATAACATATTTGATCGACAAGGTAATTCGGTTTTTACTTTCCTTGGGTTGATTTTAAAATCGGTTTTGGGGTTTTCAGTTATGTGATCTAAAGGTCTTGTTTTTCAGCAAGGTTGTTAGATACATTTCCTGAGAGTTTCACAACATTTGGTATCAGAGCTGCTTTGATTCACAACATTTGGTATCAGAGCTGCTTTGATTTCTTAACATTTGGTATCAGAGCTTTAGGCTCAAGATCGGATATATGTTTCCTTTGTGTTTCTCTTGAATTTATTTTTTACTTTTCTGGTTATTTTTTTAAATCTGTCCAGTTTCGTAGTCTTACTAAACGCTCTCAAAACTCATATTTTCGTAGGTCTTTTCATCTTAATGTCTTCTATGATATTGTAGATCGTTGTTTAAGCTACAACTTTGTCTTTTTCATGAATTTATAATTCAAATTTTTTTAGGGTGAAACGTCTGAACTTTTGCAATCTGTTCTGGAAAAACTGCTATACCCGAGAATGTGTGTTCTTGTTTTGTTCATTTCATTTTTGCCTCCAAAGCCTTATAGATCTGAATTGCATTGATATAAATTCATCAAATGTGTTTTAAGCAAGAATTACATCAGTTACATATTCAATTTAAGCAAGAGTTGGTTTTTATGCATTAAATATGGACAGTTACATTTCTGCTCATTGAATTTTCCAGCCATTAGTTTCAGAATTGTAACTTCTTTGTTTAAAGTATGTCCATTGGCTTTAAATTTGGTCTTCCATCCTCCATATAATTCATTTTCAATATCACATTCTATCCATTTATTCTCTCATTTCATAATATTAATTTGGAATCCTTCGTAGAGGTTCAACTTGTTTGATATATGCTTTCAATTACAAGAATTGCAAATTACCTTGGCTTTTCCACTTCCAATTTTGAGAGATGAGAATGCAAGTTTATACCGAGTGATTTGTGAAAATGAGTGCAAACAAGAGTGGCCTAAATTTTCATGAGTGTGAGCACATAAAAGAGTGTTGTGAGTTCCTTTCTGTTTTCTTTTCTTAACATGTTTTTGCAGCAATGTCTCACAACAAGATTCGAGGACGAATCCTCTCGAAGAAGGGGAGGATGATATGAACCAAGATGTCTTGTGTTATGCCAAAAACATATTCAAAATTACGTTGCATTAAATGAAGTCAAATTGAAGTCAACTAGCATTGAAGGAACTCAAGTTGTATCGAATGAACTCAACTACATGTCAAGTTCATTTAGTGCAAGTCAAGCATCAATGATGGAACCATACTTCAAGCTACTTCAAACTACATCAAGTAAAGCTTCATTTATACTTTGGGAGGTTACAAGACATAGTTTGTTGATGGGATTTTTAATTCTCGGATTTAAGGGAGTTTCTATGTAATTTTCAGTTTTTAAGTTTTGATATCAATGTTTTAGGTTACAATATAGCTAGTGGTCATTATGGTATTGATGAGGATGAGAGTTACAACTCTTCAAATGACCATGGGTTACTCTAGAGTGTAATTTTGAGGCTATAAAAAGCCATGCATGTTGTATTTCAAAAATAAGACTTGGAAATGTAGTAAAAAGAGCCTTTGAGCTTTTCCATTAGCCTAGTGCTAATTTGCTTTGCAATTCTATGTAGTTTAGGTTGCATGCTGAGAATCATTCAAGCTTGACTTGATCAATCATGCTTGTGGAGTGATGCGAATCTCAAGCAAGCTTCTTGCCTTGAGATATTTGATTGACAAGGTAATCCGGTTTTTACTTTCCTTGGGTTGATTTTCAAATCGGTTTTAGGGTTTTCAGTTATGTGATCTAAAGGTCTTGTTTTTTAGCAAGGTTGTTCGATCCATTTCTTGGGGGTTTCATAACATTTTAAAAATTACAATAAAAATGCCTTAAATCCGAGATTCCTTTTTCCAAAAAGCTAACTCTAAAGTTTGTAAGCATCTTGGGTTATTGTAGTTTGATTAAGACACCTTGGTTCGTATCATTTTGAGTTTCGAGAGAGTTTGGAACTCAAAGTTCGTCCCAATGAGAGTTCTTTAGGTGGTTTGGACGACACATGGTCCAAACTTTTCTCCGTTTAAGTTTTTGAGAGTTGGGAACCCAAATTTCGTCCCAATGAGAGTTTTTCATCTAGTTTGGATGAAGTTGGTCCAAACTTTGCTCCTTTTGAGTTTCGAGAGAGTTTGGAACTCAAAGTTCGTCCAAATGAGAGTTCTTTAGGTGGTTTGGACGACATATGCTCCAAACTTTACTCCGTTTAAGTTTTTGAGAGTTGGGAACGCAAAGTTCATCCCAATGAGAGTTTTTCATCTAGTTTGGACGAAGTTGATCCAAACTTTGCTCCTTTTGAGTTTCGAGAGAGTTTGGAACTCAAAGTTAGTCCCAATGAGAGTTCTTTAGGTGGTTTAGACGACACATGGTCCAAAATTTACTCCGTTTAAGTTTTTGAGAGCTCGGAACCCAAAGTTCGTCCCAATGAGAGTTTTTCATCTACTTTGGTCGAAGTTGGTCCAAACTTTGCTCCTTTTGAGTTTCGAGAGAGTTTGGAACTCAAAGTTCGTCCCAATGAGAGTTCTTTAGGTGGCTTGGACGATACAAGGTCCAAACTTTACTCCGTTTAAGTTTTTGAGAGCTGGGAACCCAAAGTTCGTCCCAATGAGAGTTTTTCATCTAGTTTGGATGAAGTTGGTCCAAACTTTGCTCCTTTTTTGTTTCGAGAGAGTTTGGAACTCAAAGTTCGTCCCTATGACAGTTCATTAGGTCGTTTGGACAACACATGGTCCAAACTTTACTCCGTTTCAGTTTTTTAGAGCTCGGAACCCAAAGTTCGTCCCAGTGAGAGTTTTTCATCTACTTTGGTCGAAGTTGGTCCAAACTTTGCTCCTTTTGAGTTTCGATAGAGTTTGGAACTCAAAGTTCGTCTCAATGAGAGTTCTTTAGGTGGCTTGGACGATACAAGGTCCAAACTTTACTCCGTTTAAGTTTTTGAGAGCTGGGAACCCAAAGTTCGTCCCAATGAGAGGTTTTCATCTAGTTTGGATGAGGTTGGTCCAAACTTTGCTCCTTTTTTGTTTCGAGAGAGTTTGGAACTCAAAGTTCGTCCCAATGAGAGTTCTTTAGGTGGTTTAGACGACACATGGTCCAAAATTTCCTCCGTTTAAGTTTTTGAGAGCTCGGAACCCAAAGTTCGTCCCAATGAGAGTTTTTCATCTACTTTGGTCGAAGTTGGTCCAAACTTTGCTCCTTTTGAGTTTCGAGAGAGTTTGGAACTCAAAGTTCGTCCCAATGAGAGTTCTTTAGGTGGCTTGGACGATACAAGGTCCAAACTTTACTCCGTTTAAGTTTTTGAGAGCTGGGAACCCAAAGTTCGTCCCAATGAGAGTTTTTCATCTAGTTTGGATGAAGTTGGTCCAAACTTTGCTCTTTTTTTGTTTCGAGAGAGTTTGGAACTCAAAGTTCGTCCATATGACAGTTCTTTAGGTCGTTTGGACAACACATGGTCCAAACTTTACTCCGTTTAAGTTTTTGAGAGCTCGGAACCCAAAGTTCGTCCCAATGAGAGTTTTTCATCTAGTTTGGACGAAGTTGGTCAAAACTTTTCTCCTTTTGAGTTTCGAGAGAGTTTGGAACACAAAGTTCGTCCCAATGAGAGTTCTTTAGGTGGTTTGGACGACACATGGTCCAAACTTTTCTCCGTTTAAGTTTTTGAGAGCTGGGAACCCAAAGTTCGTCCCAATGAGAGTTTTTCATCTAGTTTGGACGAAGTTGGTCCAAACTTTGCTCCTTTTGAGTTTCGAGAGAGTTTGGAACTCAAAGTTCGTCTCAATGAGAGTTCTTTAGGTGGTTTGGACGATACATGGTCCAAACTTTACTCTGTTTATGTTTTTGAGAGCTGGGAACCCAAAGTTCATCTCAATGAGAGTTTTTCATCTAGTATGGACGAAGTTGGTCCAAACTTTGCTCCTTTTGAGTTTCGAGAGAGTTTTGAACTCAAAGTTCGTCCCAATGACAGTTCTTTAGGTGGTTTGGACGACACATTGTCCAAACTTTACTCCGTTTAAGTTTTTGAGAGCTCGGAACCCAAAGTTCGTCCCAATGAGAGTTTTTCATCTAGTTTGGACGAAGTTGGTCCAAACTTTGCTCATTTTGAGTTTCGAGAGAGTTTGGAACTCAAAGTTCGTCCAAATGACAGTTCTTTAGGTGGTTTGGACGACACATGGTCCAAACTTTACTCCGTTTAAGTTTTTGAGAGCTCGGAACCAAAAGTTCGTCCCAATGAGAGTTTTTCATCTACTTTGGATGAAGTTGGTCCAAACTTTGCTCCTTTTTTGTTTCGAGAGAGCTTGGAACTCAAAGTTCGTCCCTATGACAGTTCTTTAGGTCGTTTGGACAACACATGGTCCAAAGTTTACTCCGTTTAAGTTTTTGAGAGCTCGGAATTCAAAGTTTTTCCCAATGAGAGTTTTTTATCTAGTTTGGACGAAGTTGGTCCAAACTTTTCTCCTTTTGAGTTTCGAGAGAGTTTGGAACACAAAGTTCATCCCAATGAGAGTTCTTTAGGTGGTTTGGACGACATATGGTCCAAACTTTTTTCCGTTTAAGTTTTTGAGAGCTGGGAACCCAAAGTTCGTCCCAATGAAAGCTTTTCATCTAGTTTGGACGAAGTTGGTCCAAACTTTGCTCCTTTTGAGTTTCGAGAGAGTTTGGAACTCAAAGTTCGTCTCAATTAGAGTTCTTTAGGTGGTTTGGACGATACATGGTCCAAACTTTACTCTGTTTATGTTTTTGACAGCTGGGAACCCAAAGTTCGTCTCAATGAGAGTTTTTCATCTAGTTTGGACGAAGTTGGTCCAAACTTTGCTCCTTTTGAGTTTCGAGAGAGTTTGGGACTCAAAGTTCGTCCCAATGAGAGTTCTTTAGGTGGTTTGGACGAAACATGGTCCAAAGTTTACTCCGTTTAAGTTTTTTAGAGCTCGGAACCGAAAATTCGTCCCAATGGGAGTTTTTCATCTAGTTTGGACGAAGTTGGTCGAAACTTTGCTCCTTTTGATTTTCGAGAGAGTTTGGAACTCAAAGTTTGTCCCAATGAGAGTTCTTTAGGTGGTTTGGACGACACAATGTCCAAACTTTACTGTGTTTAAGTTTTTGAGAGCTCGGAACCCAAAGTTAATCCAAATGAGAGTTTTTCATCTAGTCTGGACGAAGTTTGTCAGAACTTTGCTCCTTTTGATTTTCTTGAGAGTTTGGAACTCAAAGTTCGTCCCAATTAGAGTTCTTTAGGTGGTTTGGACTAAACATGGTCCAAAGTTTACTCCGTTTAAGTTTATGAGAGCTCTGAACCCAAAGTTCGTCCCAATGAGAGTTTATCATCTAGTTTGGACGAAGTTGGTCCAAACTTTGCTCCTCTTGATTTTCGAGAGAGTTTGGAACTCAAAGTTCGTCCCAATGAGAGTTCTTTAGGTTGTTTGGACGACACATGGTCCAAACTTTACTCCATTTAAGTTTTTGAGAGCTCGGAACCCAAAGTTTGTCCCAATGAGAGTTTTTCATCTAGTTTGGACGTAGTCTGTCAAAGCTTTTTTATTTTATTTTTATCCTGGTCCATTTTTCTTGTTGTGCATTTAATTGGTGTTTGCATCTGACTGAAAGCCTGAGTATTGTTAATTTAATTATTTTAAATGGCTTTTAATAGTTTTGGGTGGCCCTTTAGGGAATCTGAGCCCGAAGAACCAACACCATCATCCAATTTTTTTTATTCAAATTATCCCCCTTTAGAAGAAAAATCTCCCCTAGAAAGTTTGCTTCAAGATTATATTGAGGATACTAGAGCCATGAATTTTTCTCTAGAAAAATCCCTAGGGAGATTGCATCCCCAAGAGGATGAGAGTGAAGTGCAATCCGCTTCCATAGAAGAAAAATCTTCCTTAGAGAGCTTGCTTGAAAATTTTATCCAAGAGTCGAGAGCCATGAATTTAGAATTAGAAAAATCTATGGAGAGACTCAATACCCAAAAGGAAGATAGGGAAGTAGGATCCACTTCCATAGAGTGTCTAGTGAGTCATGTGGCCACTGATTCATTAGTACCCATTCAGGAGCCTAATTCTTTCGATTTGGCTAGAGATGAGCATATAGGGGTGAGCTGTATAGATAGTGAAGAAGAATTGGATAGTTCTAGCACCCATCAAGAACAAGTTTGTGAGGAAGAAAAAGAAAATGAGCATGTAGTGTTTGAGGAGTTTCTAGAGATAGAGTTTACGGTTGAAAGACCTTTGTCTGTTCTATCTTCTCCATCCTCTATTGATAATGAGTGTTCTTTTTCTTGTTCTCACGAGTCAGAGTCAGAGTCAGAGTCCATTTATTTTGATCTTTCTCCTTTTATGCTTTTATTAAAAGAAAATCCCAAAAATATTTCTGCTTCATGGGCCCATGAAAAGCTAGTAAGCTTACTAGCGATAGTCTGCTTCATTGATTCAAGGAAGAAGGGCCCGAAGAAATACGAGAATTTTTACGTGCCTTGAAAGCCCGCACAAACTCGTCTAGCTAAGAGACGTTAAACAAGCGCTTCTTGGGAGGCAACCCAAGTTTATTTTTCCGTTAATTTCCTTTTTCTTTGTTTTTCAGTTTTTTAGTTAGAGCATGTTGATCTTTCGTTCTCGTTGATCAATTTGAAGCAGCTCGAGACCACATTTTCTTCCAAAAACAACCCCAATGAATGTTGAAGGCTGACATCCATGGTTTCTCTCACATTTCAGGGCAGTACCGTTCTCCCTTTATCTTTTTAATTGTCCTTATGCATGCTTAATTAATCTGAATAATTAATACATTGAGGACAATGTATGATTTAAGTTTGGGGGGGAGGCTTTGCTGTTCTGATTTGAGCAAAATTTTTTCATGATGATTCTACTGCATCTGTTTTGATGAGGACAGTCTATGATATGATCTAGATAATGAATTTTATTCAATTTTCGTGAAATATCAAAGCATGTTCAAGATTCATGTAAATTTAAATTTTTTGCTTTGATTTCCTTGCACATGTTGAGCACTTAGCCTACTTATATGGTTTTGAATGCTTAGAACTGGATTATATTATCTAGATGTTTGTTGTCACTCCGATAGGCTTAAGATCTAATTTGAAAGATGAACGACATGAGAGTCTGTAATGTTTTACTTGGGAGAAAAATCATGTTTATTAGCCTGCAAAGAAAAGAAAAGTGTGAAAAAGATATATATATGAAAAAAAAAAGAGGAAAAAAAAAAAAAGAAAAAAAAAAGAAAAAAAAGAATGCTCCACTTTCTTGAGAGCGTTAGTAACCAGGGGCATTCATGACACCCATCGTTTGCCTTTGCATGAAAGCGCTGGAAAGAAATGAGCATGCTTCGGCAACCTGAAAGATGAGGCGCTCGTAGTTGGATGCTTTCATCACCAATGTTGGCAAGCCAGAACGAAGGCGCTACATCTAAAAGGATTCTCATGAAAAAAAAAATGCAAGTTTCGGGGAGGCATACCTCGTTGTTTCAGGCACCTTGGTGGGATATTGCTTTCTTGATTGTTGGGAAGCTGGATAATTAGAGCTTAAGACCAGTGTAGGGGGAAGATGAACTGAGGATTCTATAAACCTTTTCTAGGCTAGTAAAGACCTAATAAGGAGGCTCGCACACACACACGCAAGGGATGAAGAGTTTAAATTTAAATTTCGTGATGAATGAATATGTTTTAATACTTCCTTTAATTGTTAGAGTTCATTATTTTGATCATTGAGCTTAGAGTCATGCATTTGCAATAGTTGATTCATATATAAGGTTTTAGCTTTGCTCGGGACTAGCAAAGATTTAAGTTTGGGGGTGTGATGACATGCAAAAATGTCATCATTTTCCTATTAATTTTAGCTAGTTTTATGCTTGAATTGTGTGCTTTAATGCTATTTTCTGTTTAAATTTCAGAAAACCGAGCCAAAGAAGAAAAATCGGAATTTTAAGAGATTTTGGATGATTTTGGAGGCTTTTGGAGCAATTTGAAGAATTACATTGAAGATCCGAGTCCAAAAAGCCAAGAAGAATGAATTAGAAGCCCAAATTCATGAATTTCAAGTCTTAAAGTATCAATTTGGGTCAAGAAAAGTGCCCAAAATCCATTACAAGAAGTATTTGGGCCAAAAGAAAGTTGGAGGCCCAAAAATGGAGTCAAAATCGGGCCTTTATTGAAGATTCAGGGCCTAGCGTCTCGACGCTAAGCCTAGAGCGTCTCGACGCTAGGCAGCTGCGTGGAAAGATCCAGAATCGCGAGAGCGTCGCGACGCTGTCCAAGTAGCGTCTCGACGCTGAGACGTCTTGGAGCCCAAGAAAAGATGACGTCAGAGCGTCTCGACGCTGCCCCTGTAGCGTCTCGACGCTGTGCCTGCTGGGAGCCTATAAAAGGAGCCTTTTGCATCCATATTTGGTGTGCCAATTTGTGGGTTTTCACCCCATTCTAGAATCCACTCTAAAATTGGGGATTTTTGGGAGAGTTTTGGAGCTTTGTTGAAGATCTTTGGAGCTCGGGATCGAAGGAGGTCGGCGCGGGATCGAGGAGATCGACACTTTTATGAGCATTTCTCTTCCCTTTTCCTTTATGTTTTAGTTTCTAGAATTGTTGTGATTAGGAATTATTGGATTTTAGTGATTATGAGTAGTTAATTCCTAAATTCCATGAGTTTGATTTAATATGTTGAACCTCTGCTGAATTAATGAATTGATGTGGTTTAATTGTCATTATTGTTCATTTGTGCATTTTGCCCGTAATGCTTTTAATCAACTGATCACTGATTAAATGAATCGTTACTAAGTGGAAACTCGACGGAGAGAAGCTTAGACTAGAACTGAATGCATGACTAACGGTTATTTACCCGGGTGACACGGGATAAAATAAATAACGTTAGAGGTTGTACTGAAGGGTCGTAATGCCATACTAAGTAAATAAAGATGAGACTGAAAGGAGATTCTTTATTGAACGGTATGAGATAGGAGGAGACCGACAAGAGAGTCCTTGTTATTAGGCTTCTAGACTTATGAATCGAATGATTTGTTAATCCATATTAGTTAATTGATTACGCATTAAAGGTCCAATTGATAAAATCAATAACTCTAGAATTATCCCATCAAATTGTGTCACCATTTATCTTTTGCTTTCTAGATTAGCTTTTTGTTATTCTTTCCGGCATTAGATTTTGTTCTCTAAATAAAGCTAAGCAAGATTATTCGTGGTACTTAATTGAATAAATCCAATCCCTGTGGAGACGATACTCTATACTCAAAATCACTATATTACTTGTCACGACCCGTACGCTTGCGGAATTTAAAAAACGTGCATGAACACATATACGTAGTTTACTGTTTATTTAACCGCCCAAATTTTTATCAAACAACCATCTGGCTTAGTGGTTGAGTGAGTTATTATCCTTGGCTGCTCCATGGTGGGGGTTCGATCCTGCATATACGCAATTTACTGTTTATTTAACCGCCGAAATTTTATCAAACAACCACCTGGCTTAGTGGTTGAGTGAGTTATTATCCTTGGCTGCACCATGGTGGGGGTTCGATCCTGCATATACGCAACTTTATTGTTTATTTAACCACCCAAATTTTATCAAACAACCACCTGGCTCAGTGGTTGAGTGAGTTATTATCCATGGCTGCTCCATGGTGGGGTTCGATCCTGCATATACGAAGTTTACTGTTTATTTAACTGCCCAATTTTTATCAAACAACCACCTGGCTTAGTGGTTGAGTGAGTATCCTTGTCTGCACCATGGGGAGGGTTCGATTCTGCATATACGCAGCTTTACTGTTTATTTAACCGCCCAAATTTTTACCATGGTGGGGGTTCGATCCGGCATATACGCAGCTTTACTGTTTATTTAACCGCCCTAATTTTTCACCATGGTGGGGGTTCGATCCTTCATATACGCAGCTTTACTGTTTATTTAACCACCCAAATTTTTACCATGGTGGGGGTTCGATCCTGCATATACTCAGCTTTACTATTTATTTAACCGCCCAATTTTTATGAAACAACCACCTGGCTTAGTGTTTGAGTGAGTTATTATCCTTGGCTGCACCATGGTCGGGGTTCGATCCTGCATATACGCAGCTTTACTGTTTATTTAACCGCCCAAATTTTTTTATTAAACAACCACCTGGCTTAGTGGTTGAGTGAGTTATTATCCTTGGCTGCTCCATGGTGGGGGTTCGATTCTGCATATACGCAGTTTACTGTTTATTTAACCGCCCAAATTTTATCAAACAACCACCTGGCTCAATGGTTGAGTGAGTTATTATCCTTGGCTGCACCATGGTGGGGGTTCATCCTGCATATACGCAGCTTTACTGTTTATTTAACCACCCAAATTTTCTGATGAGGGAATCACTTTGTGGGATCGGTCATTAGTAGGCCAATTTGTGGATTCGCGAATGCCTTTCACGGTTATCTCTTGGATCGTGAATCGTTTATGGGGTCATATTGAGGAGCCTACAGTGACAATTTTAGATAATGGTCTTATCATTTTCCAATTTGTGAGTCATGAGTCTCGTTACTGGGTTTTGGAAAATGGTCCCTGGCATATTGGTGGGAAGCCAATTCTCTTGCGTCGTTGGACTCCGGGGATTGTCCCTCAAACCTCTGTTTTTGATAGGGTCCCTATCGGGGTTAAATTGCATAATGTTCCGTTAGAGTTGTGGACCCCAAGGGGTTTGAGTGTTGTGGCTAGTGCGGTGGGGAAGCCAGTGTGTCTGGATAAGCCAACTAAGGAGCGTCGTCGGTTGTCCTTCGCTCGGGTCTGCGTTGAGATTGGGGTTGAGGATGTGTTGCCTTCGTCTATTACAGTACGTTATAGAGGAGTGGATTTTGAGGTCCCAGTGGAATATGCTTGGAGGCCGAAACGGTGTTTGACTTGTAGGGTGTTTGGCCACTTAGGGTCAAATTGTCCCAAAGAAGCTCGAGCTGCCCCTTAGGTTCCATCTCACCGTTCGTCTTCCTCGGGTACTAATCAGTTGGTGCAAACAGCTCAGCCAACTTCAGGTTCGGTCTCCTCAGGTGCTAATCTTTAGTGGGTGCAGGTTTCGGGTAAGGAGCGGCCCGTCCAGAGGGCTCAAAAACAGAAAGCTCCTCTGAAGTCTCCCCCTAGGGGGTCAGGATGCTTTAACCCCTTTGCGGCTCTAGGAGATGATGACGAGTCTAAGGCTCTTGCGTTTATTCAGGAGGACGTGGATCCTCCCCCTTTAGCTTTGGACTCTCCTTGATCGGATGGTACTTGTGGTGCTTGAGCCAATGTTTGGGCATTTTGTTTTCGTTTTGTTTTGTGTTTTCTCCCCTGCTCGGGGTGTGAGCTTTGTTTAGTTTTCTTTTCCCTTCTCAGGGTGTCTGCTTTATTTTGTTCGCTTTATCCGTGCTCCCAGGTGTGTGAGGTGGTTTCCTTGTGTTCTGTTTTAGTTTTGTTCCCCTGCTCGGGGTGTGAGCTTCGTTTATTTTGTGCCCTTGCCTCGGGCTATGAGGTCCACCTTTTTGCATAGTTATATACATCTACCTTTGCAAAAAAAAAAAAAAAAGAGAGTTCTTTCGGTGGTTTGGACGACACATGGTCCAAACTTTACTCCGTTTAAGTTTTTTAGAGCTCGGAACCCTAAGTTCGTCCCAATGAGAGGGTTTCATCTAATTTGGACGAAGTTGGTCCAAACTTTGCTCCTTTAGAGTTTCGAGAGAGTTTGGAACTATAAGTTCGTCCCAATGAGAGTTCATTAGGTGGTTTGGACGACCCATGGTCCAAACTTTACTCCGTTTATGTTTTTGAGAGCTGGGAACCCAAAGTTCATCCCAATGAGAGTTTTTCATCTAGTTTGGACGAAGTTGGTCCAAACTTTGCTCCTTTTGAGTTCCGAGAGAGTTTGGAACTCAAAGTTCGTCCCAATGAGAGTTCTTTAGGTGGTTTGGAGGACATATGGTCCAAACTTTACTCTCTTTAAGTTTTTGAGAGCTCGGAACCCAAAGTTCGTCCCAATGAGAGTTTTGCATCTAGTTTGGACGAAGGTTGTCCACACTTTGCTCCTTTTGAGTTTCGAGAGAGTTTAGAACTCAAAGTTCGTCCCAATGAGAGTTCTTTAAGTGGTTTGGACGACACATGATCCAAACTTTACTCCGTTTAAGTTTTTGAGAGCTCGGAACCCAAAGTTCGTCCCATTGAGAGTTTTTCATCTAGTTTGGACGAAGTTGGTCCAAACTTTGCTCCTTTTGAGTTTCGAGAGAGATTGGAACTCAAAGTTCGTCCTAATGAGAGTTCTTTAGGTGGTTTGGACGACACATGGTCCAAACTTTACTTCGTTTATGTTTTTGAGAGCTGGGAACCCAAAATTCGTCCCAATGAGAGTTTTTCATCTAGTTTGTACGAAGTTGGTCAAAACTTTGCTCCTTTAGAATTTCGAGAGAGTTTGGAACTCAAAGTTCGTCCCAATGAGAGTTCTTTAGGTGGTTTGGACGACACATGGTCCAAACTTTACTCCGTTTAAGTTTTTGAGAGATCGGAACCCAAAGTTTGTCCCAATGATAGTTTTTCATCTAGTTTGGACGAAGTTGGTCCAAACTTTTCTCCTTTTGAGTTTCGAGAGAGTTTGGAACTCAAAGTTTGTCCCAATGAGAGTTCTTTAGGTGGTTTGGACGACACCTGGTCCAAACTTTACTCTGTTTGAGTTTCGAGAGAGTTCGGAACCCAAAGTTCGTCCCAATGAGAGGGTTTCATCTAGTTAGGACGAAGTTGGTCCAAACTTTGCTCCTTTTGAGTTTCGAGAGAGTTTGGAACTCAAAGTTCGTCCCAATGAGAGTTCTTTAGGTGGTTTGGACGACACATGGTCCAAACTTTACTCCGTTTTAGTTTTTGATAGCTTGGAACCCAAAGTTCGTCCCAATGAGAGTTTTTCATCTAGTTTGGACGAAGTTGGTCCAAACTTTGCTCCTTTTGAGTTTCGAGAGAGTTTGGAACTCAAAGTTCGTCCCAATGAGAGTTCTTTAGGTGGTTTGGACGACACATGGTCCAAACTTTACTCCGTTTTAGTTTTTGAGAGCTTGGAACCCAAAGTTCGTCCCAATGAGAGTTTTTCATCTAGTTTGGACGAAGTTGGTCCAAACTTTGCTCCTTTTGAGTTTCGAGAGAGTTTGGAACTCAAAGTTCGTCCCAATGAGAGTTCTTTAGGTGGTTTGGACGATACATGGTCCAAACTTTACTCCGTTTAAGTTTTGGAGAGCTCGGAACCCAAAGTTCGTCCCAATGAGAGTTTTGAATCTAGTTTGGGCGAAGGTTGTCCAAACTTTGCTCCTTTTGAGTTTCGAGAGAGTTTGTGTTGTGAAACTCCCAGGAAATGTATCTAACAACCTTGCTGAAAAACAAGACCTTTAGATCTCAAATCTCAAAAACCCCAAAACCGATTTGAAAATCAACCCAAGGAAAGTAAAAACCGGATTACCTTGTGGATCAAATATCTCAAGGCAAGAAGCTTGCTTGAGATTCGAATCACTCCACAAGAATGATTGATCAAGTCAAGCTTGAATGATTCTCAGCATGCAACCTAAACTACATAGAATTGCAAAGAAACTTAGCTCTAGGCTAATGGAAAATCTCAAAGGCCCTTTTTTTCTACATTTCGAAGTCTTTTTTTTTTTTTTTTAAATACAACATACATGGCTTTTTATAGCCTCAAAATGAAACTCTAGAGTAACCTATGGTCATTTGAAGAGTTGTAACTCTCATCCTCATTAATACTATAATGACCACTACCTAAATTGTAACCTAAAACATTGATAACAAAACTTAGAAACTGAAAATTACATGGAAACTCCCTCAAATCCGAGAATTAAAAACCCCATCAACCAACTAAGTCTTGTAACCTGCCAAAGTTTAAATGAAGCTCTACTTTATGTAGTTTGAAGTAGCTCGAAGTGTGGTTCCATCATCGATGCTTGACTTGCACTAACTGAAGTTGACAAGTAGTTGAGTTCAATTATTACAACTTGAGTTCCTTCCATGCTAGTTGACTTAAACTTTATTGACATTTGACTTCATTTAATCCAACTTAATTTTGAATTCGTTTTTGGCATAACACAAGACATCTTGGTTCATATCAGTTTGGAACTCAAAGTTCGTCCCAATGAGAGTTCTTTAGGTGGTTTGGACGACCCATGGTCCAAACTTTACTCCGTTTAAGTTTTTGAGAGCTCGGAACCCAAAGTTCGTCCCAATGAGAGGGTTTCATCTAGTTTGGATGAAGTTCGTCCAAACTTTGCTCCTTTTGAGTTTCGAGAGAGTTTGGAACTCAAAGTTCGTCCAAATGAGAGTTCTTTAGGTGCTTTGGACGACACATGGCCCAAACTTTACTCCGTTTAAGTTTTTGAGAGCTCGGAACCCAAAGTTCGACCCAATGTGAGTTTTGCATCTAGTTTGGACGAAGGTTGTCCAAAATTTGCTCCTTTTGAGTTTCGAGAGAGTTTGGAACTCAAAGTTCGTCCCAATGAGAGTTCTTTAGGTGGTTTGGAAGGCACATGGTCCAAACTTTACTCCGTTTCTGTTTTTGAGATCTTGGAACCCAAAGTTCGTCCCAATGAGAGTCTTTCATCTGGTTTGTACGAAATTGGTCAAAACTTTGCTCCTTTAGAGTTTCGAGATAGTTTGGAACTCAAAGTTTGTCCCAATGAGAGTTCTTTAGGTGGTTTGGACAACACATGGTCCAAACTTTACTCCGTTTAAGTTTTTGAGAGATCGGAACCCAAAGTTCGTCCCAATGAGAGTTTTTCATCTAGTTTGGACGAAGTTGGTCCAAACTTTGCTCCTTTTGAGTTTCGAGAGAGTTTGGAACTCAAAGTTCGTCCCAATGAGAGTTCATTAGGTGGTTTGGACGACACATGGTCCAAACTTTACTCCGGTTAAGTTTTTGAGAGCTCGGACCCCAAAGTTCGTCCCAATGAGAGGGTTTCATCTAGTTTGGACAAAGTTGGTCCAAACTTTGCTCCTTTTCAGTTTCGAGAGAGTTTGGAATTCAAAGTTCGTCCTTATGAGAGTTCTATAGGTGGTTTGGACGACACATGGTCCAAAGTTCGTCCCAATGAGAGGGTTTCATCTAGTTTGGACGAAGTTGGTCCAAACTTTGCTCCTTTTGAGTTTCGAGAGAGTTTGGAATTCAAAGTTCGTCCCAATGAGAGTTCTTTAGGTGGTTTGGACGACACATGGTCCAAACTTTACTACGTTTAAGTTTTTGAGAGCTCGGAACCCAAAGTTCGTCCCAATGAGAGGGTTTCATCTAGTTTAGACGAAGTTGGTCCAATCTTTGCTCCATTTGAGTTTTGAGAGAGTTTAGAACTCAAAGTTCGTCCCAATGAGAATTCTTTAGGTGGTTTGGACGACACATGGTCTAAACTTTACTCTGTTTATGTTTTTGAGACATGGGAAACTAAAGTTCGTCCCAATGAGAGTTTTTCATCTAGTTTGTACGAAGTTGATCAAAACTTTGCTCCTTTAGAGTTTCGAGAGAGTTTGGAACTCAAAGTTCGTCCCAATGAGAGTTCTTTAGGTGGTTTGGACAACACATGGTCAAAACTTTACTCCGTTTATGTTTTTGAGAGCTGGGAACACAAAGTTCGTCCCAATGAGAGTTTTTCATCTAGTTTGTACGAAGTTGGTCACAACATTGCTCCTTTAGAGTTTTGAGAGAGTTTGGAACTCAAAGTTTGTCCCAATGAGAGTTCTTTAGGTGGTTTGGACGACACATGGTCCAAACTTTACTCCGTTTAAGTTTTTGAGAGATCGGAACCCAAAGTTCGTCCCAATGAGAGTTTTTCATCTAGTTTGGACGAAGTTGGTCCAAACTTTCCTCCTTTTGAGTTTCGAGAGAGTTTGGAACTCAAAGTTCGTCCCAATGAGAGTTCTTTAGGTGGTTTGGACGACACATGGTCCAAACTTTACTCCGTTTAAGTTTTGGAGAGCTCGGAACCCAAAGTTCGTCCCAATGAGAGTTTTGAATCTAGTTTGGACGAAGGTTGTCCAAACTTTGCTCCTTTTGAGTTTCGAGAGAGTTTGTGTTGTGAAACTCCCAGGAAATGTATCTAACAACCTTGCTGAAAAACAAGACCTTTAGATCTCAAATCTCAAAAACCCCAAAACCGATTTGAAAATCAACCCAAGGAAAGTAAAAACCGGATTACCTTGTGGATCAAATATCTCAAGGCAAGAAGCTTGCTTGAGATTCGAATCACTCCACAAGCATGATTGATCAAGTCAAGCTTGAATGATTCTCAGCATGCAACCTAAACTACATAGAATTGCAAAGAAACTTAGCTCTAGGGTAATGGAAAATCTCAAAGGCCATTTTTTTCTACATTTCGAAGTCTTTTTTTTTTTAAATACAACATACATGGCTTTTTATAGCCTCAAAATGAAACTCTATAGTAACCTATGGTCATTTGAAGAGTTGTAACTCTCATCCTCATTAATACTATAATGACCACTACCTAAATTGTAACCTAAAACATTGATAACAAAACTTAGAAACTGAAAATTACATGGAAACTTCCTTAAATCCGAGAATTAAAACCCCCATCAACCAACTAAGTCTTGTAACCTCCCAAAGTTTAAATGAAGCTCTACATGATGTAGTTTGAAGTAGCTTGAAGTGTGGTTCCATCATTGATGTTTGACTTGCACTAACTGAACTTCACAAGTAGTTGAGTTCATTTATTACAACTTGAGTTCCTTCCATGCTAGTTGACTTAAACTTTATTGACATTTCACTTCATTTAATCCAACTTAATTTTGAATTCGTTTTTGGCATAACACAAGACATCTTGGTTTATATCAGTTTGGAACTCAAAGTTCGTCCCAATGAGAGTTCTTTAGGTGGTTTGGACGACACATGGTCCAAACTTTACTCCGTTTAAGTTTTTGAGAGCTTGGAACCCAAAGTTCGTCCCAATGAGAGGGTTTCATCTAGTTTGGACGAAGTTCGTCCAAACTTTGCTCATTTAGAGTTTCGAGAGAGTTTGGAACTCAAAGTTCGTCCAAATGAGAGTTCTTTAGGTGGTTTGGACGACATGGCCCAAACTTTACTCCGTTTAAGTTTTTGAGAGCTCGGAACCCAAAGTTCGACCCAATGTGAGTTTTGCATCTAGTTTGGACGAAGGTTGTCCAAACTTTGCTCCTTTTGAGTTTCGAGAGAGTTTGGAACTCAAAGTTCGTCCCAATGAGAGTTCTTTAGGTGGTTTGGAAGACACATTGTTCAAACTTTACTCCGTTTCTGTTTTTTAGATCTTAGAACCCAAAGTTCGTCCCAATGAGAGTCTTTCATCTGGTTTGTACGAAGTTGGTCCAAACTTTGCTCCTTTAGAGTTTCGAGAGAGTTTGGAACTCAAAGTTCGTCCCAATGAGAGTTCTTTAGGTGGTTTGGACAACACATGGTCCAAACTTTACTCCGTTTAAGTTTTTGAGAGATCGGAACCCAAAGTTCGTCCCAATGAGAGTATTTCATCTAGTTTGGACAAAGTTGGTCCAAACTTTCCTCCTTTTGAGTTTCGAGAGAGTTTGGAACTCAAAGTTCGTCCCAACGAGAGTTCATTAGGTGCTTTGGACGACACATGGTCCAAACTTTACTCCGTTTAAGTTTTTGAGAGCTCGGACCCCAAAGTTCGTCCCAATGAGTCTTTCATCTGGTTTGTACGAAGTTGGTCCAAACTTTGCTCCTTTAGAGTTTCGAGAGAGTTTGGAACTCAAAGTTCGTCCCAATGAGAGTTCTTTAGGTGGTTTGGACAACACATGGTCTAAACTTTACTCCAATTAAGTTTTTGAGAGATCGGAACCCAAAGTTCGTCCCAATGAGAGTTTTTCATCTAGTTTGGACGAAGTTCGTCCAAACTTTGCTCATTTAGAGTTTCGAGAGAGTTTGGAACTCAAAGTTCGTCCAAATGAGAGTTCTTTAGGTGGTTTGGACGACATGGCCCAAACTTTACTCCGTTTAAGTTTTTGAGAGCTCGGAACCCAAAGTTCGACCCAATGTGAGTTTTGCATCTAGTTTGGACGAAGGTTGTCCAAACTTTGCTCCTTTTGAGTTTCGAGAGAGTTTGGAACTCAAAGTTCGTCCCAATGAGAGTTCTTTAGGTGGTTTGGAAGACACATTGTTCAAACTTTACTCCGTTTCTGTTTTTTAGATCTTAGAACCCAAAGTTCGTCCCAATGAGAGTCTTTCATCTGGTTTGTACGAAGTTGGTCCAAACTTTGCTCCTTTAGAGTTTCGAGAGAGTTTGGAACTCAAAGTTCGTCCCAATGAGAGTTCTTTAGGTGGTTTGGACAACACATGGTCCAAACTTTACTCCGTTTAAGTTTTTGAGAGATCGGAACCCAAAGTTCGTCCCAATGAGAGTATTTCATCTAGTTTGGACAAAGTTGGTCCAAACTTTCCTCCTTTTGAGTTTCGAGAGAGTTTGGAACTCAAAGTTCGTCCCAACGAGAGTTCATTAGGTGCTTTGGACGACACATGGTCCAAACTTTACTCCGTTTAAGTTTTTGAGAGCTCGGACCCCAAAGTTCGTCCCAATGAGTCTTTCATCTGGTTTGTACGAAGTTGGTCCAAACTTTGCTCCTTTAGAGTTTCGAGAGAGTTTGGAACTCAAAGTTCGTCCCAATGAGAGTTCTTTAGGTGGTTTGGACAACACATGGTCTAAACTTTACTCCAATTAAGTTTTTGAGAGATCGGAACCCAAAGTTCGTCCCAATGAGAGTTTTTCATCTAGTTTGGACGAAGTTCGTCCAAACTTTGCTCATTTAGAGTTTCGAGAGAGTTTGGAACTCAAAGTTCGTCCAAATGAGAGTTCTTTAGGTGGTTTGGACGACATGGCCCAAACTTTACTCCGTTTAAGTTTTTGAGAGCTCGGAACCCAAAGTTCGACCCAATGTGAGTTTTGCATCTAGTTTGGACGAAGGTTGTCCAAACTTTGCTCCTTTTGAGTTTCGAGAGAGTTTGGAACTCAAAGTTCGTCCCAATGAGAGTTCTTTAGGTGGTTTGGAAGACACATTGTTCAAACTTTACTCCGTTTCTGTTTTTTAGATCTTAGAACCCAAAGTTCGTCCCAATGAGAGTCTTTCATCTGGTTTGTACGAAGTTGGTCCAAACTTTGCTCCTTTAGAGTTTCGAGAGAGTTTGGAACTCAAAGTTCGTCCCAATGAGAGTTCTTTAGGTGGTTTGGACAACACATGGTCCAAACTTTACTCCGTTTAAGTTTTTGAGAGATCGGAACCCAAAGTTCGTCCCAATGAGAGTATTTCATCTAGTTTGGACAAAGTTGGTCCAAACTTTCCTCCTTTTGAGTTTCGAGAGAGTTTGGAACTCAAAGTTCGTCCCAACGAGAGTTCATTAGGTGCTTTGGACGACACATGGTCCAAACTTTACTCCGTTTAAGTTTTTGAGAGCTCGGACCCCACATTCAGCAAAATTGAAAGGATTAGGCTCTTGAATGGGCGCTAATGAATCAGTGGCCACATGACTCACTAGACCCTCTATGGAAGTGGATCCTACTTCCCTATCTTCCTTTTGGGTATTGAGTCTCTCCATAGATTTTTCTAATTCTAAATTCATGGCTCTCGACTCTTGGATAAAATTTTCCAGCAAGCTCTCTAAGGAAGATTTTTCTTCTATGGAAGCGGATTGCAGTTCACTCTCATCCTCTTGGGGATGCAATCTCCCTAGGGATTTTTCTAGAGAAAAATTAATGGCTCTAGTATCTTCAATAAAACCTTGAAGCAAACTTTCTAGGGGAGATTTTTCTTCTAAAGGGGGATAATTTGAATAGAAAAAATTGGATGATGGTGTTGGTTCTTCGGGCTCAGATTCCCTAAAGGGCCACCCAAAACTATTAAAAGCCATTTAAAAATAATTAAATCAACAATAATAAAGCTTTCAGGCAGATGCAAACACCAATTAAATTAAATGCACAACAAGAACAATGGACTAGGATAAAAATAAAACAAAGAAAGCAAAATAAAACCTCTAATCTAAAGCAAGCAATTTCTTCACAATATTAATTGAATGAAATTAGCCAATCCCCGGCAACGGCGCCAAAAACTTGTTCGCACGATTTTAAATTCCGCAAGCGTACGGGTCGTGACAAGTAATATAGTGATTTTGAGTATAGAGTATCGTCTCCACAGGGATTGGATTTATTCAATTAAGTACCGCAAATAATCTTGCTTAGCTTTATTTAGAGAACAAAATCTAATGCCGAAAAGAATAATAAAAAAAACTAATCTAGAAAGCAAAAGATAAATGGTGACACAATTTGGAGGGATAATTCTAAGAGAGTTGATTTCAACAATTGGACCTTTAATGCGTAATCAATTAACTAATATGGATTAACAAATCATTTGATTCATAAGTCTAGAAGCCTAATAACAAGGACTCTCCTGTCGGTCTCCTCCTATCTCATACCGTTCAATAAAGAATCTCCTTTCAGTCTCATCTTTATTTACTTAGTATGGCATTACGACCCTTCAATACAACCTCTAACGTTATTTATTTTATCCCGTGTCACCCGGGTAAATAACCGTTAGTCATGCATTCAGTTCTAGTCTAAGCTTCTCTCCGTCGAGTCTCCGCTTAGTAACGATTCATTTAATCAGTGATCAGTTGATTAAAAGCATTACGGACAAAATGCACAAATGAACAATAATGACAATTAAACCGAATCAATTCATTAATCGAGCAATGGTTCAACATATTAAATCAAACTCATAGAATTTAGGAATTAACTACTCATAATCACTAAAATCCAATAATTCCTAATCACAACAATTCTAGAAACTAAAACATAAAGGAAAAGGGAAGAGAAATGCTCATAAAAGTGTCGATCTCCTCGATCCCGCGCCGACCTCCTTCGATCCCGAGCTCCAAAGATCTTCAACAAAGCTCCAAAACTCTCCCAAAAATCCCAAATTTTAGAGTAGACTCTAGAATTGGGTGAAAACCCACAAATTGGCACACAAAATATGGATGCAAAAGGCTCCTTTTATAGGCTCCCAGCAGGCACACAGCGTCGAGACGCTACAAGGACAGCGTCGAGACGCTCTGACGTCATCTTTTCTTGGGCTCCAAGACGTCTCAGCGTCGAGACGCTACTTGGACAGCGTCGCGACGCTCTCGCGATTTTGGATCTTTCCACGCAGCTGCCTAGCGTCGAGACGCTCTAGGCTTAGCGTCGAGACGCTAGGCCCTGAATCTTCAATAAAGGCCCGATTTTGACTTAATTTTTGGGCCTCCATCTTTCTTTTGGCCCAAATACTTCTTATTATTGATTTTGGACTTTTTTCTTGACCCAAATTGATAATTTTAAGGCTTGGACTTCATGAATTTGGGCTTCTAATTCATTCTTCTTGGCTTTTTGGACTCGGATCTTCAATGTAATTCTTCAAATTGCTCCAAAAGCCTCCAAAATCATCCAAAATCTCTTAAAATTCCGGTTTTGCTTCCTTGACTCGGTTTTCTGAAATTTAAACAGAAAATAGCATTAAAGCACACAATTCAAGCACAAAACTAGCTTAAATTAATAGGAAAATGATGACATTTTTGCATGTCATCACACCCCCAAACTTAAATCTTTGCTAGTCCCGAGCAAAGCTAAAACCATATATATGAATCAACTATTGCAAATGCATGACTCTAAGCTCAATGATCAAAATAATGAACTCTAACAATTAAAGGAAATATTAAAACATATTCATTCATCACGAAATTTAAATTTAAACTCTTCATCCCTTGCGTGCGTGTGTGCGAGCTTCCTTATTAGGTCTTTACTAGCCTAGAAAAGGTTTATAAAATCCTCAGTTCATTTTCCCCCTACACTGGCCCTAAGCTCTAATTATCCAGCTTTCCAACAATCAAGAAAGCAATATCCCACTAAGGTGCCTGAAACAACGGGGTATGCCTCCCCGAAACTTGCATTTTTTTTTATTTTTTTATTTTTTTTTTATTTTTAGAATCCTTTTAGATGTAGCGCCTTCGTTCTGGCTTGCCAACATTGGTGATGAAAGCATCCAACTACGAGCGCCTCATCTTTCAGGATGCCGAGGCATGCTCATTTCTTTCCAGCGCTTTCATGCAAAGGCAAACGATGGGTGTCATGAATGCCCCTGGTTACTAACGCTCTCAAGAAAGTGGAGCATTCTTTTTTTTTTTTTTTTTTTTTCATTTCCTCTTTCATATATATATATATTTTTTTCACACTTTTCTTTTCTTTGCAGGCTAATAAACATGATTTTTCTCCCAAGTAAAACATTACAGACTCTCATGTCGTTCATCTTTCAAATTAGATCTTAAGCCTATCGGAGTGACAACAAACATCTAGATAATATAATCCAGTTCTAAGCATTCAAAACCATATAAGTAGGCTAAGTGCTCAACATGTGCAAGGAAATCAAAGCAAAAATTTAAATTTACATAAATCTTGAACATGCTTTGATATTTCACAAAAATTGACTAAAATTCATTATCTAGATCATATCATAGACCGTCCTCATCAAAACAGATGCAATAGAATCATCATGAAAAATTTTCGCTCAGATCAAAACAGCAAAGCCTCCCCCCCCAAACTTAAATCATACATTGTCCTCAATGTATCAATTATTCAGACTAATTAAGCATGCTTAAGGACAATTAAAAAGATAAAGGGAGAACGGTACTGCCCTGAAATGTGAGAGAAACCATGGATGTCAGCCTTCAACATTCATTGGGGTTGTTTTTGGAAGAAAATGTGGTCTCGAGCTCCTTCAAAAATTGATCAACGGGAATGAAAGATCAACATGCTCTAACTACAAAAAAATGGAAAAACAAAGAAAAGAAAATTAACGGAAAAATAAACATGGGTTGCCTCCCAAGAAGCGCTTGTTTAACGTCTCTTAGCTAGACGAGTTTTTGAAGACTTTCAAGGCACATAAAAATTCTCGTATTTCTTCGGGCCCTTCTTCCTTGAATCAATGAAGCAGACTATTGCTAGCAAAGTCACTAGCTTTTCATGGGACCCTGAAGCAGAAATATTTTTGGGATTTTCTTTTAATAAAAGCATAAAAGGAGAAAGATCAAAATAAATGGACTCTGACTCTGACACTGACTCGTGAGAACAAGAAAAAGAACACTCATTATCAAGAGAGGATGGAGAGGATAGAACAGACAAAGGCCTTTCAACCTTAAACTCTACCTCAAGAAACTCCTCAAATACTATAGGCTCATTTTCTTTTTCTTCCTCACAATCTTGTTCTTGATGGGTGCTAGAACTATCCAATTCTTCTTCACTATCTATACAGCTCACCCCTATATGCTCACATTCAGCAAAATTGAAAGGATTAGGCTCTTGAATGGGCGCTAATGAATCAGTGGCCACATGACTCACTAGACACTCTATGGAAGTGGATCCTACTTCCCTATCTTCCTTTTGGGTATTGAGTCTCTCCATAGATTTTTCTAATTCTAAATTCATGGCTCTCGACTCTTGGATAAAATTTTCCAGCAAGCTCTCTAAGGAAGATTTTTCTTCTATGGAAGCGGATTGCACTTCACTCTCATCCTCTTGGGGATGCAATCTCCCTAGGGATTTTTCTAGAGAAAAATTAATGGCTCTAGTATCTTCAATAAAACCTTGAAGCAAACTTTCTAGGGGAGATTTTTCTTCTAAAGGGGGATAATTTGAATAGAAAAAATTGGATGATGGTGTTGGTTCTTCGGGCTCAGATTCCCTAAAGGGCCACCCAAAACTATTAAAAGCCATTTAAAAATAATTAAATCAACAATAATAAGGCTTTCAGGCAGATGCAAACACCAATTAAATGCACAACAAGAACAATGGACTAGGATAAAAATAAAACAAAGAAAGCAAAATAAAACCTCTAATCTAAAGCAAGCAATTTCTTCACAATATTAATTGAATGAAATTAGTCAATCCCCGGCAACGGCGCCAAAAACTTGTTCGCACGATTTTAAATTCCGCAAGCGTACGGGTCGTGACAAGTAATATAGTGATTTTGAGTATAGAGTATCGTCTCCACAGGGATTGGATTTATTCAATTAAGTACCGCAAATAATCTTGCTTAGCTTTATTTAGAGAACAAAATCTAATGCCGAAAAGAATAATAAAAAAAACTAATCTAGAAAGCAAAAGATAAATGGTGACACAATTTGGAGGGATAATTCTAAGAGAGTTGATTTCAACAATTGGACCTTTAATGCGTAATCAATTAACTAATATGGATTAACAAATCATTTGATTCATAAGTCTAGAAGCCTAATAACAAGGACTCTCCTGTCGGTCTCCTCCTATCTCATACCGTTCAATAAAGAATCTCCTTTCAGTCTCATCTTTATTTACTTAGTATGGCATTACGACCCTTCAATACAACCTCTAACGTTATTTATTTTATCCCGTGTCACCCGGGTAAATAACCGTTAGTCATGCATTCAGTTCTAGTCTAAGCTTCTCTCCGTCGAGTCTCCGCTTAGTAACGATTCATTTAATCAGTGATCAGTTGATTAAAAGCATTACGGACAAAATGCACAAATGAACAATAATGACAATTAAACCGAATCAATTCATTAATCGAGCAATGGTTCAACATATTAAATCAAACTCATAGAATTTAGGAATTAACTACTCATAATCACTAAAATCCAATAATTCCTAATCACAACAATTCTAGAAACTAAAACATAAAGGAAAAGGGAAGAGAAATGCTCATAAAAGTGTCGATCTCCTCGATCCCGCGCCGACCTCCTTCGATCCCGAGCTCCAAAGATCTTCAACAAAGCTCCAAAACTCTCCCAAAAATCCCAAATTTTAGAGTAGACTCTAGAATTGGGTGAAAACCCACAAATTGGCAAACAAAATATGGATGCAAAAGGCTCCTTTTATAGGCTCCCAGCAAGCACAGCGTCGAGACGCTACAAGGACAGCGTCGAGACGCTCTGACGTCATCTTTTCTTGGGCTCCAAGACGTCTCAGCGTCGAGACGCTACTTGGACAGCGTCGCGACGCTCTCGCGATTTTGGATCTTTCCACGCAGCTGCCTAGCGTCGAGACGCTCTAGGCTTAGCGTCGAGACGCTAGGCCCTGAATCTTCAATAAAGGCCCGATTTTGACTTAATTTTTGGGCCTCCATCTTTCTTTTGGCCCAAATACTTCTTATTATTGATTTTGGACTTTTTTCTTGACCCAAATTGATAATTTTAAGGCTTGGACTTCATGAATTTGGGCTTCTAATTCATTCTTCTTGGCTTTTTGGACTCGGATCTTCAATGTAATTCTTCAAATTGCTCCAAAAGCCTCCAAAATCATCCAAAATCTCTTAAAATTCCGGTTTTGCTTCCTTGACTCGGTTTTCTGAAATTTAAACAGAAAATAGCATTAAAGCACACAATTCAAGCACAAAACTAGCTTAAATTAATAGGAAAATGATGACATTTTTGCATGTCATCAAGAGATCGGAACCCAAAGTTCGTCCCAATGAGAGTATTTCATCTAGTTTGGACAAAGTTGGTCCAAACTTTCCTCCTTTTGAGTTTCGAGAGAGTTTGGAACTCAAAGTTCGTCCCAATGAGAGTTCTTTAGGTGCTTTGGACGACACATGGTCCAAACTTTACTCCGTTTAAGTTTTTGAGAGCTCTGACCCCAAAGTTCGTCCCAATGAGAGGGTTTCATCTAGTTTGGACGAAGTTGGTCCAAACTTTGCTCCTTTTGAGTTTCGAGAGAGTTTGGAACTCAAAGTTCGTCCCAATGAGAGTTGTTTAGGTGGTTTGGAAGACACATGGTTCAAACTTTACTCCGTTTCTGTTTTTGAGATCTCGGAACCCAAAGTTCGTCCCAATGAGAGTCTTTCATCTGGTTTGTACGAAGTTGGTCCAAACTTTGCTCCTTTAGAGTTTCGAGAGAGTTTGGAACTCAAAGTTTGTCCCAATGAGAGTTCTTTAGGTGGTTTGGAAGACACATGGTCCAAACTTTACTCTGTTTCTGTTTTTTTGATCTCGGAACCCAAAGTTCGTCCCAATGACAGTCTTTCATCTGGTTTGTACGAAGTTGGTCCAAACTTTGCCCCTTTAGAGTTTCGAGAGAGTTTGGAACTCAAAGTTTGTCCCAATGAGAGTTCTTTAGGTGGTTTGGAAGACACATGGTCCAAACTTTACTCCGTTTCTGTTTTTGAGAGCTCGGAACCAAAAGTTCGTCCCAATGAGAGATTTTCATCTAGTTTGAACGAAGTTGGTCCAAACTTTGCTCCTTTTGAGTTTCGAGAGAGTTTGGAACTCAAAGTGCGTCCCAATGAGAGTTCTTTAGGTGGTTTGGACGACACATGGTCCAAACTTTACTCCGTTTATGTTTTTGAGAGCTCGGAACCCAAAGTTTGTCCCAATGAGAGGGTTTCATTTAGTTTGGACGAAGTTGGTCCAAACTTTGCTCCTTTTCAGTTTCGAGATAGTTTGGACATCAAAGTTCGTCCCAATGAGAGTTCTTTTGGTGGTTTGGACGACACATGGTCCAAACTTTACTCCGTTTAAGTTTTTGAGAGCTTGGAACAGAAACTTCGTCCCAATGAGAGTTTTTCATCTAGTTTGGACGAAGTTGGTCCAAACTTTGCTCCTTTTGAGTTTCGAGAGAGTTTGGAACTCAAAGTGCGTCCCAATGAGAGTTCTTTAGGTGGTTTGGACGACACATGGTCCAAACTTTACTCCGTTTATGTTTTTGAGAGCTCGGAACCCAAAGTTTGTCCCAATGAGAGGGTTTCATTTAGTTTGGACGAAGTTGGTCCAAACTTTGCTCCTTTTCAGTTTCGAGATAGTTTGGACATCAAAGTTCGTCCCAATGAGAGTTCTTTTGGTGGTTTGGACGACACATGGTCCAAACTTTACTCCGTTTAAGTTTTTGAGAGCTGGGAACAGAAACTTCGTCCCAATGAGAGTTTTTCATCTAGTTTGGACGAAGTTGGTCCAAACTTTGCTCCTTTTGAGTTTCGAGAGAGTTTGGAACTCAAAGTTCGTCCCAATGAGAGTTCTTTAGGTGGTTTGGAAGACACATGGTCCAAACTTTACTGCGTTTCTGTTTTTGACATCTCGGAACCCAAAGTTCGTCCCAATGAGAGTCTTTCATCTGGTTTGTACGAAGTTGGTCCAAACTTTTCTCCTTTAGAGTTTCGAGAGAGTTTGGAACTCAAAGTTCGTCCCAATGAGAGTTCTTTAGGTGGTTTGGACGACACATGGTCCAAACTTTACTCCGTTTAAGTTTTTGAGAGCTCGAAACCAAAAGTTCGTCCCAATGAGAGAGTTTCATCTAGTTTGAACGAAGTTGGTCCAAAATTTGCTCCTTTTGAGTTTCGAGAGAGTTTGGAACTCAAAGTTCGTCCCAATGAGAGTTCTTTAGGTGGTTTGGACGACACATGGTCCAAACTTTACTCCGTTTAAGTTTTTGAGAGCTCGAAACCAAAAGTTCGTCCCAATGAGAGAGTTTCATCTAGTTTGAACGAAGTTGGTCCAAAATTTGCTCCTTTTGAGTTTCGAGAGAGTTTGGAACTCAAAGTTCGTCCCAATGAGAGTTCTTTAGGTGGTTTGGACGACACATGGTCCAAACTTTACTCCGTTTAAGTTTTTGAGAGCTCGGAACCAAAAGTTCGTCCCAATGAGAGATTTTCATCTAGTTTGAACGAAGTTGGTCCAAACTTTGATCCTTTTGAGTTTCGAGAGAGTTTGGAACTCAAAGTTCGTCCCAATGAGAGTTCTTTAGGTGGTTTGGACGACACATGGTCCAAACTTTACTCCGTTTAAGTTTTTGAGAGCTCGGAACCCAAAGTTTGTGCCAATGAGAGGGTTTCATCTAGTTTGGACGAAGTTGGTCCAAACTTTGCTCCTTTTCAGTTTCGAGATAGTTTGGACATCAAAGTTCGTCCCAATGAGAGTTCTTTTGGTGGTTTGGACGACACATGGTCCAAACTTTACTCCGTTTAAGTTTTTGAGAGCTTGGAACCCAAACTTCGTCCCAATGAAAGTTTTTCATCTAGTTTGGACGAAGTTGGTCCAAACTTTGCTCCCTTTTAGTTTCGAAAGAGTTTGGAACTCAATGTTCGTCCCAATGAGAGTTCTTTAGGTGGTTTGGACGACACACTATCCAAACTTTACTCTGTTGAAGTTTTGGAGAGCTCGGAACCCAAACTTCGTCCCAATGAGAGTTTTTCATCTAGTTTGGACGAAGTTGGTCCAAACTTTGCTCCTTTTCAGTTTCGAGATAGTTTGGAACTCACAGTTCGTTCCAATGAGAGTTCTTTAGGTGGTTTGGACGACACATGGTCCAAACTTTACTCTGTTTAAGTTTTGGAGAGCTCGGAACCCAAACTTCGTCCGAATGAGAGTTTTTCATCTAGTTTGGACGAAGTTGGTCCAAACTTTGCTCCTTTTCAGTTTCGAGATAGTTTGGAACTCAAAGTTCGTCCCAACGAGAGTTCTTTAGGTGGTTTGGACGACACATGGTCAAAACTTTACTCCGTTTAAGTTTTTGCGAGCTCGGTGTTGGGATTGGTGCCCTAAAACTCGTAGATAAAGAATGTTAAACGAATTATATACTTATTCGATAAAGGTGTTATCGAGATTGATTTAGTAAAAGTCATTACTGAATAAATTAAATTGCACATATATAACCCAAATCAAATAAACTAAGATCCATGGCTATAGGATGAACACTTGAGCTTTATGTAGAGACATAAAAGTGGATCAAGCTTGAGTAATAGCCAAAATGGTCTATAGTATAGGAATAGGGTTGGGTACCTTATTCTTTAGACACTATGAGACGCGACCCACTTTATAGATGGTATAGACGATGTGATCGTAAATCGTCCATGTAGAGACATGCGAGTGGGGGTGTCCTATGCAATGAGTTTGCATAAGACCAGGACCGAGAAATAAGTCGCTCTCGCTTTATAACACCGTTTACTGACGAGACTGACTATTTCATGTGATGACCTAGGTAACTCGATCTTAATCCTGAGCTAACTATGAACTCCTGTTTATTCGGGCTTATCCTTAGATCTGCATAGGTGAGAGTGGCTCAGTATCGCCGACTCAATAAGCCTCCCATTTCAAGGATAGGAACGGGTAGATAGCTGGGGACATAGTCGTGCAAGAAGGAATTCACTCCTACCCGAATAAGGGATAGTAGAGAGGTTGTTCCCTTAAGTGCTGACTCCGGGGCTTGAACAAAGGGATCCCGCCCTCTCATTGGCCCAAGAGTGACTCGGTTTATTGGTTGGACCATAAACCAATTGTTCATTAGAGAATCAGTGGGACTTAAGGAACTAGAAGTACTATAGGGGTAAAACGACTTATTGACCTAGCTATAGCTACGAACAACCTGTGAAGGATCGACTTACTAATCATGGTTAAATCAAGTGGACGGAAATATATCTATAGTGAGGGGAGTGCAACTATCGGGCTATAGTGGAGTGTCCCGATAGTTAACGAATGTTGGCTAGCTTGGACAATGAGATTAGTCGGTTAGCCTCTAATCGTTGGAGCCCATGATCTATAGGTCCATTAGGTCCCCCTACTAGCCCATATCGGAATTAAGCCTATAACAAAAGATAGGAAGCTTTGAATCGTTCAAAATCGGGAAAAAGGGTATTATCGTAAATTGTGTTTGACACAATAATTTAATTATGAATTAAATTAGAAAATGAGAGATGAAGTATTTAAAAGTTTTTTGAATACTATATATATGTATTAGGAATCATATATATGGAATTGCACAAGATAACAAAGATTAATTAGATTAATCCTATCAAAATTAATTTGAAACTTTTCAAATTAATTACCAAGCAATCAATTTCAATTTAGAATTGAAATTGGGGGTAATTTGCAAGCTTGAAATTTGATTTCAATTTGAATTTAGTGGATTTAGTTGGAAATCCACTTAATGCATGATCATTCAAAGTGGAAAGACAACTCACTCATGCATTGTTGCATGTCTTGTGTAATGTACACCTAGAATCCACTTGAGCTTGCAAATACACCATGTGTCTTGTGTCTTGAGGCTTGGCTTTGAATGGAGAATGTCTTTAAAAGGAGTTTGAATCATATTCAAACAAAAGAGAGCCATTTCCTTAATGTTATGCTGCTGGAATTTGGACTCAAAGTTCTCTCATCTCTCATTCTTCTCCATTGTTTGATGCTTCAAGCATTCCCTTCCCATTCCCTATCTTATATAGACTCCCACAAGTCGTTCTTGGCCCGGAGTACAGTGGGGAAGACTCTAGAGGTTGTCCAAGAAGCATAGGAGAGGCAAACACCACAAGGAGTTCAACATAAGTGAGCTACAAAGGTTGGTGTTTTCTAAACTCTCTATTCTGTCTTTTCTAGAACATGCATGCTTTAGGAGTAAAATTGAATGTCTTAAGTGCTTTCGATCTTCAATTGCTTCCGCATGTGTAATATGTACACCTTCACTCGGAACCCAAAGTTTGTCCCAATGAGAGTCTTTCATCTAGTTTGGACAAAGTTGTTCCAAACTTTTTTCCTTTTGAGTTTCGAGAGAGTTTGGAACTCAAAGTTCGTCCCTATGAGAGTTCTTTAGGTTGTTTGGACGACACATGGTCCAAACTTTACTCCGTTTAAGTTTTTGAGATCTCAAAACCAAAAGTTCGTCCCAATAAGAGTTTTTCATCTAGTTTGGACGAAGTTGGTCAAAACTTTGCTCCTTTTGAGTTTCGAGATAGTCTGGAACTCAAAGTTCGTCCCAATGAGAGTTCTTTAGGTGGTTTGGACAACACATGGTCCAGACTTTACTCCGTTTAAGTTTTTGAGAGCTCGGAACCCAAAGTTCGTCCCAATGAGAGTTTTGCATCTAGTTTGGACGAAGTTGGTCCAAACTTTGCTCCTTTTGAGTTTCGAGATAGTTTGGAACTCAAAGTTCGTCCCAATGAGAGTTCTTTAGGTGGTTTGGACGACACATGGTCCTAACTTTACTCCGTTTAAGTTTTTGCGAGCTCGGAACCCAAAGTTCGTCCCAATGAGAGTCTTTCATCTAGTTTGGACGAAGTTGTTCCAAACTTTTCTCCTTTTGAGTTTCGAGAGAGTTTCGAACTCAAAGTTCGTTCCAATGAGAGTTCTTTAGGTGGTTTGGACGACACATGGTCCAAACTTTACTCCATTTAAGTTTTTGAGATCTCAGAACCAAAAGTTCGTCCCAATAAGAGTTTTTCATCTAGTTTAGACGAACGTCGTCCAAACTTTTCTCCTTTTGAGTTTCGAGAGAATAAGGAACTCAAAGTTCGTCCCAATGAGAGTTCTTTAGGTGGTTTGGACGACCCATGGTCCAAAGTTTACTCCGTTTAAGTTTTTGAGATCTCAGAACAAAAATTTGTCCCAATAAGAGTTTTTCATCTAGTTTGGACGAAGTGGGTCCAAACTTTGCTCCTTTTGAGTTTCGAGATAGTTTGGAACTCAAAGTTCGTCCCAATGAGAGTTCTTTAGGTGGTTTTGACGACACATGGTCACAAATTTACTCTGTTTAAGTTTTTGAGAGCTTGGAAACCGAACTTCATCCCAATGAGGGTTTTTACTCTAGTTTGGACGAAGTTGGTCCAAACTTTGCTCCTTTTTAGTTTCGAGAGAGTTTGGAACTCAAATTTCGTCCCAATGAGAGTTCTTTAGGTGGTTTGGACGACACATGGTCCAAACTTTACTCCGTTTAAGTTTTTGAGAGCTTGAAACCCAAATTTTGTGCCAATGAGAGTTTTGCATCTAGTTTGGACGAAGGTTGTCCAAACTTTGCTGCTTTTGAGTTTCGAGATAGTTTGGAACTCAAAGTTCGTCCCAATGAGAGTTCTTTAGGTTGTTTGGACGACACATGGTCCAAACTTTACTCCGTTTAAGTTTTTGAGAGCTTGGAACCCAAAGTTTGTCCCAATGAGAGTTTTCCATCTAGTTTGGACGAAGGTTGTCCAAACTTTGCTCCTTTTGAGTTTCGAGAGAGTTTGGAACTCAAAGTTCGTCCCAATGAGAGTTCTTTAGGTGGTTTGGATGATACATGGTCCAAACTTTACTCTGTTTAAGTTTTGGAGACCTCGGAACCCAAACTTCGTCCCAATGAGAGTTTTTCATCTAGTGTGTACGAAGTTGGTCAAAAATTTGCTGCTTTAGAGTTTCGAGAGAGTTTGGAACTCAAAGTTCGTCCCAATGAGAGTTCTTTAGGTGGTTTGGACGACACATGGTCCAAACATTACTCCGTTTAAGTTTTTGAGAGCTCGGAACACAAACTTCGTCCCAATTAGAGTTTTTTATCTAGTTTGGACGAAGTTGGTCCAAACTTTGCTCCCTTTTAGTTTCGAGAGAGTGTGGAACTCAATGTTCGTCCCAATTAGATTTCTTTAGGTGGTTTGGACGACACATGGTCCAAACTTTACTCCGTTTAAGTTTTTGAGAGCTCGAAACACAAAATTTGTGCCAATGAGAGTTTTGCATCTAGTTTTGACGAAGGTTAGTCCAAACTTTGCTCCTTTTGATTTTCGAGAGAGTTTGGAACTCAAAGTTCGTCCCAATAAGAGTTCTTTAGGTGGTTTAGACGACACGGTGTCCAAACTTTACTCTGTTTAAGTTTTGAGAGCTCAGAACTTTTTCATCTAGTTTGGACGAAGTTGGTCAAAACTTTGCTTCTTTTGAGTTTCGAGAGAGTTTGGAACTCAAAGTTCGTCCCAATGAGAGTTCTTTAGGTTGTTTGGACGACACATGGTCCAAACTTTACTCCGTTTAAGTTTTTGAGAGCTCTGAACCCAAACTTCGTCCCAATGAGAGTATTTCATCTAGTTTGGACGAAGTTGGTCAAAACTTTGCTCCTTTTGATTTTCGAGAGAGTTTGGAACTTAAAGTTCGTCCCACTGAGAGTTCTTTAGGTGGTTTGAACGACATGGTGTCCAAAATTTACTCCGTTTAAGTTTTGAGAGTTCGAAACTTTTTCATCTAGTTTGGACGAAGTTTGTCAAAACTTTGCTTCTTTTGAGTTTCGAGAGAGTTTGGAACTCAAAGTTCGTCCCAATGAGAGTTCTTTAGGTTGTTTGGACGACACATGGTCCAAACTTTACTCCGTTTAAGTTTTTGAGAGCTCTGAACCCAAACTTCGTCCCAATGAGAGTATTTCATCTAGTTTGGACGAAGTTGGTCAAAACTTTGCTCCTTTTGATTTTCGAGAGAGTTTGGAACTTAAAGTTCGTCCCACTGAGAGTTCTTTAGGTGGTTTGAACGACATGGTGTCCAAACTTTACTCCGTTTAAGTTTTGAGAGTTCGAAACTTTTTCATCTAGTTTGGACGAAGTTTGTCAAAACTTTGCTTCTTTTGAGTTTCGAGAGAGTTTGGAACTCAAAGTTAGTCCCAATGAGAGTTCTTTAGGTTGTTTGGACGACACATGGTCCAAACTTTACTCCGTTTAAGTTTTTGAGAGCTCTGAACCCAAACTTCGTCCCAATGAGAGTATTTCATCTAGTTTGGACGAAGTTGGTCCAAACTTTGCTCCTTTTGATTTTCGAGAGAGTTTGGAATTTAAAGTTCGTCCCACTGAGAGTTCTTTAGGTGGTTTGAACGACATGGTGTCCAAACTTTACTCCGTTTAAGTTTTGAGAGTTCGAAACTTTTTCATCTAGTTTGGACGAAGTTGGTCCAAACTTTGCTCCTTTTGAGTTTCGAGATAGTTTGGAACTCAAAGTTCGTCCCAATGAGAGTTCTTTAGGTGGTTTTGACGACACATGGTCCTAACTTTACTTTGTTTAAGTTTTTTAGAGCTCGTAACCCAAAGTTTTTCCCAATGAGAGTTTTTCATCTAGTATTGACGAAGTTTGTCCAAACTTTGCTCTTTTTGAGTTTCGAGATAGTTTGGAACTCAAAGTTCGTCCTAATGAGAGTTCTTTAGGTGGTTTGGACGACACATGGTCCTAACATTACTCCGTTTAAGTTTTTGAGAGCTCGGAACCCAAAGTTTTTCCCAATGAGAGTTTTTCATCTAATGTTGACGAAGTTGGTCCAAACTTTGCTCCTTTTCAGTTTCGAGATAGTTTGGAACTCAAAGTTCGTCCCAATGAGAGTTCTTTAGGTGGTTTGGACGACACATGGTCCAAACTTTACTCCGTTTAAGTTTTTGCGAGCTCGGAACCCAAAGTTCGTCCCAATGAGAGTCTTTCATCTAGTTTGGACGAAGTTGTTCCAAACTTTTCTCCTTTTGAGTTTCGAGAGAGTTTCGAACTCAAAGTTCGTTCCAATGAGAGTTCTTTAGGTGGTTTGGACGACACATGGTCCAAACTTTACTCCATTTAAGTTTTTGAGATCTCAGAACCAAAAGTTCGTCCCAATAAGAGTTTTTCATCTAGTTTAGCGAAGGTCGTCCAAACTTTTCTCCTTTTGAGTTTCGAGAGAATAAGGAACTCAAAGTTCGTCCCAATGAGAGTTCTTTAGGTGGTTTGGACGACCCATGGTCCAAAGTTTACTCCGTTTAAGTTTTTGAGATCTCAGAACAAAAATTTGTCCCAATAAGAGTTTTTCATCTAGTTTGGACGAAGTGGGTCCAAACTTTGCTCCTTTTGAGTTTCGAGATAGTTTGGAACTCAAAGTTCGTCCCAATGAGAGTTCTTTAGGTGGTTATGACGACACATGGTCACAAATTTACTCTGTTTAAGTTTTTGAGAGCTCGGAACCCGAACTTCATCCCAATGAGGGTTTTTACTCTAGTTTGGACGAAATTGGTCCAAACTTTGCTCCTTTTGAGTTTCGAGATAATTTGGAACTCAAAGTTCGTCCCAATGAGAGTTCTTTAGGTGGTTTGGACGACACATGGTCCAGCCTTTACTCCGTTTAAGTTTTTGAGAGCTCGGAACCCAAAGTTCGTCCCAATGAGAGTTTTGCATCTAGTTTTGACGAAGTTGGTCCAATTTTTGCTCCTTTTGAGTTTCGAGATAGTTCGGAACTCAAAGTTCGTCCCAATGAGAGTTCCTTAGGTGGTTTGGACGACACATGGTCCTAACTTTACTCTGTTTAAGTTTTTGAGAGCTCGGAACCCAAAGTTTTTCCCAATGAGAGTTTTTCATCTAGTATTGACGAAGTTGGTCCAAACTTTGCTCTTTTTGAGTTTTGTGATAGTTTGGAACTCAAAGTTCGTCCCAATGTGATAAGCGCCCAATATGCTTTAAGTTTACAAAGCTAGAGGTCCTTCTAGGATCCTTGTAAACGGACACAAATAAGACTACTTACCGAATGATTCCAACCAAGAGTTTAGTTAGAAGATGAATCACTCTTAGATCAAACGTAGATTCTAGGATTGTCCCTCTAAGATCCTAAGACGACTCACTCCAGAATTAGATTGATCAAAACTAATCCAATGAATCGATTGAACATCAAACTTAAGACAAGATTTGAAAGAAAAGACAACACCAAAGGGGTTGAATAAGCAAAAGCTTTTTAACATTCATAATCTGAATTTTCAAGAGTATTACAAGCCATTTAAAGGCCAAATGGTCGTGGATAGACCAAGGAACTCAAAAGTCATTCAACTACACTTAATTGCAAATTGTAGAAAATAAGACCTAGGAATTTAAAACTTGATTGCACATCAAACGAGCAACCATATCTCAAAACTAAAAAGATAGAATTGCTTTAAATTGTCTTAAATATGTGCTATGGAATCCGCTCCTCATAATGGCAACGTTTGACAAGGTTTGACATCACGTTTTCCCATGCAGTGCACACTTGACAACATTTTCTTCACAAAATCTGCACAATTTTTTTGATCACCGTGTCATCTTCTAAACTATTGGACTTTTCCCGTGCCATCTTCATGCCATTCTCTTCTTGACTCATTGAACTAACATTATATAAAAATTTGGCCTCAAAATTATCCGTCGGGTCTTCTGAATTTGCTAGTTTTTGAAGATGTAGTGTGAATGCCTCTTGAATCTTCTTTGCCTTGCTTCTTGTAATTGGTCCTTCAGGTTTGTGCAATGGATTATTGATTGATTCCATATCATTCCCCCTTTCTTTAAAAGGATTTGTCCTCAAATCAAGGTCTTCATTTCCTACATCAAAAGGAGTCAAGTCAACCACATTAAAAGTAGAACTTACATTGTACTCACCTCGTAGATCTAATTTGTATGCATTGTTATTGATTCGTTCAAGCACTTGAAAAGGACCATCTCCCCTTGGTTGAAGTTTTGACTTTCTTTGATCTGGAAACCTTTCCTTTCTTAGATGAACCCAAACCCAATCTCCCGGTTTAAAAATCAATTCCTTTCTTCCTTGGTTCTTGCGAGTGACTAGATTTTGATTCTTCTTTTCAATCCTTTCTTTGATTTCTTTGTGCAAAGTTTTGATGTATTCGGCCCTAGAAGAAGCTGCATCACTAGTAAACATATTAGGTGGCAAAGGTGATAAATCTAGAGGAGTCAAAGGATTAAAGCCGTACACAACCTCAAAAGGTGAACAATGAGTTGTGCTATGAATCGCCCTATTGTATGCAAACTCCACAAAAGGTAGAGTCTCTTCCCAAGACTTAAGATTTTTAGAAATTAGTGACCTAAGCAAGGCCCCAATGTTCTATTAACCACCTCAGTTTGCCCATCCGTTTGTGGGTGACAAGTTGTAGAAAATAGAAGCTTAGTTCCCAATTTTCCCCACAAAACTTTCCAAAAATGACTTAAAAATTTAACATCCCTATCACTAACAATAGTTTTGGGAATGCCATGCAATCTAACCACTTCCCGAAAGAAAAGATTAGCTATGTTGGTAGCATCATCAGTTTTGTTACATGGAATGAAATGCGCCATCTTACTAGACCTATCAACCACCACAAAAATACTATCATGATTTCTTCTAGTCTTTGGTAATCCTAGAACAAAATCCATGCTAATGTCTACCCATGGTTCACTAGGAACATCTAAAGGAGTGTAAAGGCCATGTGGTTGTGTCTTAGACTTAGCCTCCTTACACTTGAAACATTGCCTGCAAACTTTGTTCACATCTTTCCTCATTTTAAGCCAATAAAAATGTTCACACAACATGCTATATGTTTTAAATTCTCCAAAATGTCCCATAAGTCCTCCCCCATGAGCTTCCTTCACAAGTAACTCTCTAATGGAACACTTAGGAATACAAACTTACCTTTCCTAAAAAGCATCCCATCAAACACAATATAATCTTGAACATTTTTCCCTTCTAAACATTGTGCATACACATCATAAAATTCAGATTTCTCAACTTTATACAACTCAATCATGTGTTTAAAACCAAGAACTTTTGCACTAAGGGATGAGAATAAAGCATACCTTCTTGATAATGCATCAGCCACCACATTGTCCTTACCTTTTTTGTAATGGATGACATAAGGAAATGTCTCAATGAATTCCACCCATTTCGCATGCCTCTTGTTAAGCTTCGTTTGGCCTTTGAGATGCTTCAAGCATTCATGATCCGTGTGGATAACAAACTCTTTTGGCCATAAGTAATGTTGCCAAACTTTCAAAGCCCTCACAAGTGCATGTAGCTCTTTGTCATAAGTCGGGTAGTTGAGTTGAGCTCCATTTAGCTTTTCACTAAAGAACATGATTGGTCGCTTTTCTTCCATCAAAACAGCCCCTATACCTATCCCACTTGCATCACATTCAATCTCAAAAGATTTATCAAAGTTAGGTAAAGCAAGACAAGGTGCATTGGTCAATTTTTCTTTTAACTCATTGAATGCATTCTCTTGCTTTTCTTTCCATTCAAATTTCACATGCTTTTTCACAAGTTCAGTTAATGGTGAGGCTATGCTACTAAAATCTTTAATAAATCTCCTATAGAAACTAGCCAAACCATGAAAGGATCTTACCTCGGATGCATTGGTAGGGGTTGGCCATTCTCGGATAGCCTTTACCTTTTCTTCATCAACTTTAACTCCATCTTTTCCAACAATGAACCCTAGGAAATTTACCTGTTCTAGACAAAAACTACACTTTTTGAAGTTGGCATAAAGCTTCTCTTCTCTAAGTTTAAGTAAAATTGTCTTAACATGCAAAATATGATCATTCAAGCCCTTTGAGTAAACAAGGATATCATCAAAGTATACAACCACAAATTTTCCTATGTATTCCCTCAAAACATGATTCATGAGCCTCATAAAAGTACTTGGTGCATTAGTAAGGCCAAATGGCATAACAAGCCACTCATAAAGCCCAAACTTTGTTTTGAAAGCCGTTTTCCATTCATCTCCCACATGCATACGAATTTGATGATAACCACTTTTAAGATCTATTTTTGAAAACAAATTAGCACCATGTAATTCATCTAACATGTCATCTAATCGAGGAATAGGATGTCGATACTTTACCGTTATTTTGTTGATAGCTCGACAATCAACACACATCCTCCATGTACCATCTTTCTTGGGTACCAAAATCACCGGAACCGAGCAAGGACTCATGCTTTCTCTAATATACCCTTTATCCATGAGTTCTTCAACTTGTCTTTGGATCTCCTTAGTCTCGGTTGGATTGGTCCTATAGGCAGCCATGTTTGGAAGAGTTGCACCCGGAATGAAGTCAATTTGATGTTCAATCCCTCTTAAAGGAGGTAAACCCGTAGGTGCATCTTCATGTGGAAACATGTCATTAAATTCCTGCAAAAGAGACTTAAAAGCACTAGGAAATCCATCATTAGAGTTTGGTTCATTTTCTAAACACTTTCCTTTGCACATAAGTACAAAATTTGGTGCTTCGAATGAAAACATATTTCTCACTTCCCCTTTTCTCATAACCAAACTCACATTCTTTCTTTTTTCCTCAAAATCACTCTTTTTTCTCTCTTGATTTTCTCTCACCTTTTGCCCCTCACTTTCCTCTCTTTTTTCACTATTCTCTCTTTCTTTTAACTTACTTTCTTCTCTCCTCTCTTTTTCTTCAAATTCTTTTCTTTTATTCTCTAATTTCAAATGATCACAATGTACTTCATATGGAGATAATGGCAGCAAAGTAAACTTTTTCCCATCCAAAGTAAAGGTATACTTGTTGAACAATCCATCGTATGTAACTTTTCTATCATATTACCAAGGTCGGCCTAACAAAATATCTCCCGCATGCATAGGTAAAACATCACAAAGAACTTCATCCTTATATCTTCCCAAAGTAAAAGAAACAAAAACTTGAGAGTTTACCTTCAATTCTCCTTTGTTGGTCAACCATTGAAGTTTATATGGTTTTGGATGTGGACGAGTAGCAAGTTGAAGCCTTTTTACAAGAAAACTACTTACCACATTTGTGCAACTTCCACTATCAATCACCAAGCTGCAGGGGCTTCCTTCAATCAAACATCTTGTGTGAAACAAGTTTTCCCTTTGATCTTCAACTTTCTCTTCCTTAATTTGCACATTAAGTACCCGCCTCGTAATCAAGGATATGGAATTACCTTCTTCAATATACTCATCATCATCGGGTGTTTCATATTCTTCCTCAAGTTGTGCATCATGTTCCTCACATTCATCTTCCGAATCAATCACGCCATTTCTCACCACCATGACTCTTTTATTGACACAATCTTTACTCATGTGTCCAAACCCTTTGCACTTCCAACATTGAATAGAGCTAGACTTCTCCCTAACCTCATTTGAAGCTTCAACCTTCTTAGTATTAGAGCTCTCGGCCTCCACTTTTTTGGCAGCCACAAATTTCCCTTTTGATTGCATAGATTCATTCCTATTTACAAAACCATCCTTGTTCCACGTATTAGAACTTGAAAAGGCATGAGTTTTAGATACATACCTCTTTGCACGCTCCTTTTCTTCCTTCAATTGAGCTTCAATTTTGATAGTGTAATGATACATATCTTCCATATATGGTGGTGGATTTCTACCAACAAGATGAGCAATTTCTTGATTCTCACGATCATCGTTTTTGTTTTGCGGTGATTGTGGTATATTTTTGTCGATTCTTATTGGACCGACTGATTATGCGGTGGTGAGGTTTGAGATTTATCGATTTGTTGCTTCTTGCGTTCGTGTGAGTTTTTGGTGCGTTGACAGTGCAATAGTGTGGAACGCAAGCTGCTGTTTAGCGGTGGAAACAGTGGAAGCAAGGTGTTTATTTGGTTAGCGGTGGAAGTGGTTGCTTGATTTCACGGCTAAATTAAGCGGTGGAGGAGCGATCTGAGTTACTGGGCGGTAGATTCTTGATGGGGAAGAAAAGATTTCCTCCGAAGAAGAAGGTGGAGCCACTTTGTGAGAACGTTGAGGGCTCGAAGGGCAACGAGAATGCTGATGGGTCTTCGAATTTGACAGAGGTTTCGCCCGTGATTGTAAAAACATCTAGCGGTGGGAATCTGAAGGTTGTGGCGGATGCAAGTTCAGAGTTTGTCCTTCAGGTGGAGCCGTCGAAGATGGAGGCGCTTAGAGCTCGTATGCAGCGGCTGAAGGCAGAGTTGGGTCGTGGTAGCGATGTTGCCCTAGCGGATGGTCAGTTTCGGGGCGGGTTGGATGTAGATCCGTGTGTGAGTGTGGGGTCCAGTGTTGGTGGGCCTGCTGGTGATGGGCCGAATTTGGTTCAGACTTGTGAGGTAGTTGGGCCTATTGTTGGGCCTAAGGTAGTTGGGATAATGGATGGGGCGGTCATTGAAGGGCCGAGGGTTGGTGATGTTCCAAAGAGTGATGAGGGAGTGAATGAGGTTGGTGGTGGGCCAAATGGTACTGGGAAGAATATTGATATTGCTCCTTCACGTGGTTTGCATGGAGTTCCTTTGTTAGGGTGGCAAGGTGCCTCATGTTCCAACATCAAAGAAGTTAGTTGCTTCTTCAAGTGGGCCGAGTGGGCTAGTTGGTGGATTAGCTGGTAGGGTCGTTTGGTCGGAAGGGAAAGGCTCCGGAAGGGTCTCCTTCACGTGGGTTGCATAGGCTACTTGGAGTTGCTTTGGATAGTATGAACTCAAGTGGTTTGCCCTATTCTTGTTTGCCCTTTTCTTCCAGTGGGCTGACTGGGCCGGATGGGATTAAGGCTAATGTTAATTTGAAGGAGTCGGTTCAGGGTCGGGAGGATCTCTCTTCTTGCCCTGGTACACAAGTTAATGGTAGCAAGTCCTCTTGGGCCTCTCTTTTTGGGCCAAATACAGCCACGTGTGTGGAGCTTCCTTATTCGGCTCTGGTGGAAATTGAAGGGAAGAGAGTTGTGGTTCCGTCGGATGAGGTTATTGATGAGGGAATCAGTTTGTGGGATCGGTCATTAGTGGGCCAGTTTGTGGATTCGCGAATGCCTTTCACGATTATCTCTCGGATCGTGAATCGTTTATGGGGTCATATTGAGGAGCCTACAGTGACAATTTTGGATAATGGCCTTATCATTTTCCAATTTATGAGTCATGAGTCTCGAAACTGGGCTTTGGAAAATGGTCCTTGGCATATTGGTGGTAAGCCAATTCTATTGCGTCGCTGGACTCCAGGGATTGTCCCTCAAACCTTTGTTTTTGATAAGGTCACTATATGGGTAAAATTGCATAATGTTCCGTTAGAGTTGTGGACCCCAAGGGGGTTGAGTGCTGTGGCTAGTGTAGTGGGTAAGCCTGTTTGCCTTGATAAGGCAACTGAGGAACGTCGTCGATTGTCCTTTGCTCGGGTCTGCGTTGAGATTGGGGTTGAGGATGTTTTGCCTTCGTCTATTACAGTGCGTTGTCGAGGAGTGGATTTTGAGGTCCCGGTGGAATATGCTTGGAGGCCAAAGCGGTGTTTGAGTTGTACGGTGTTTGGCCATTCTGGGGCAAACTGTCCTAAGGTAGGAGCTCGTCCTGCCCCTCAGGCCTCTTCTCAGCCTTCGACTCACTCGAGTATTAATCAGATGGTGCAAGTCCGGACAACTCCGACTTCAGGTCCGGTCTCCTCAGGTGCTAATCTTCAGTGGGTGCAAGTCTTGGGTAAGGAGCGACATGTAACAACATGGAGGGCTCATGACAAGTGATCTCCACAGAAGGCTCCTCAGAAGTCTACCCCTAGGGGGCCGGGGTGTTTGCCTGCTAACCCCTTTACGGCTCTAGCAGGAGATGATGACTCTGACGCACTTGCGTAATCCAGGAGGGTGTGGATCCTCCTCCATTAGCTTTGGGCACCCCCCATCCTTGTGGTGCATGAGGAAATGGTGGGGTTTTATTTCGTTTGTTATCTTTTTTGTGTGTGCTTTCTCCCCTGCTCAGGGTGTGAGCTTTATCTCATTGTCGTTTCCCTGCTTCGGGTCTGAGCATTGTGTTTTTTGCTTTTTTCATATTGTTATGTTTTTAGGTTTGCTTCCTTGCTCGGGGTGTGAGCATTGTTTAATTTGTGCCTTGGCCTCGGGCTATGAGGTCAACCTTTTTGCACAGTTTGTAAATCTACCTTTGCAAAAAAATTGAGAGTTTTTCATCTAGTTTGGACGAAGTTGGTCCAAACTTTGCTCCTTTTGAGTTTCGAGAGAGTTTGGAACTAAAAGTTTGTCCCAATTAGAGTTCTTTAGGTTGTTTGGACGACACATGGTCCAAACTCTACTCCGTTTAAGTTTTTGAGAGCACGAAACCCAAAGTTGGTCCCAATGAGAGTTTTTCATCTAATGTTGACAAAGTTGGTCCAAACTTTGCTCCGTTTTAGTTTCGAGAGAGTTTGGAACTCAAAGTTCGTAACAATGAGAGTTCTTTAGGTGGTTTGGACGACACATGGTCCAAAGTTTACTCCGTTTAAGTTTTTGAGCACTCGGAACCCAAAGTTCGTCCCAATGAGAGTTTTGCATCTAGTTTGGACGAAATTGTTCCAAACTTTGCTCTGTTTGAGTTTCGAGAGAGTTTGGAACTCAAAGTTCGTCCCAATGAGAGTTCTTTAAGTGGTTTGGACGACACATGGTCCAAAGTTTACTCGTTTAATTTTTGAGAGCTCGGAACCCAAAGTTCGTCTGAATGAGAGTTTTTCATCTAGTCTGCATGAAGTTGGTCCAAACTTTGCTCTTTTTGAGTTTCAAAAGAATTTGGAACTCAAAGTTCGTCCCAATGAGAGTTCTTTAGGTGGTTTGGACGACACATGGTCCAAACTTTACTCCGTTTAAGTTTTTGAGAGCTCGGAACCCAAAGTTCGTCCCAATGAGAGTTTTTTTTTTTTGCAAAGGTAGATGTATATAACTGTGCAAAAAGGTGAACCTCATAGCCCGAGGCCAAGGCACAAATTAAACGAAGCTCACATCCCGAGCAGGGAAACAAAACTAAAACATAACACAAAACCATCACGCACACCCCTGAGTAGGGAAGCACAAGAAAAAGCTCACACATTGAGAAGGGATACAAAGCTCACACCCCGAGCAGGGGAGAAAACACAAAAACAAAAAGAAAACATAAAGCCCAATATTGCCTCAAGCACCACAACTACCAGACAACTGGGGAGTACCCAAAGCTAATGGGGGAGGATCCACATCCTCCTGAATCAATGCAAGAGCCTTAGACTCGTCAACACCTCCTAGAGCCGCAAAGGGGTTAACTGGCAACCCGGACCCCCTAGGGGGAGACTTCAGAGGAGCCTTCTGTGGAGGCCACTCTCACCTATGCAAATCAAAGGATAATCCCGAATAAACAGGAGTTCATAGTTAGCTCAGGATTAAGATCGAGTTACCTAGGTCATCACTTTGAAATAGTCAGTTTCACAGTAAACGGTGTTATAAAGTGAAAGTGACTTATTTCACGGTCCGATCTTATACAAACTTCTTTTGCATAGGACGCCTCCACTCACATGTCTCTACATTAACGATTTAGGATCACATCGTTTGTATTAAAACAAAGTGGGGCTCGTCACATAGTTTTTCCTAGGATAAGATACCCAGTCTTATCCCTATACTATAGACCGTTTTAGGCTATGTACTTGAACCTGATCCACTTTTATGTCACTACATAAAGTTCAAGCATTCATTTCATAGCCAAGGATTCTAGTTTTATTGGATTTGGGTTAATAAATACATAGTTAAACAAATCTTTTGACAACCATAATAAAAACTATTCTAATAAGTTTTATATATAAATTTGTTACATTTACTATCCACGAGTTTTAGGACATAAACCCCAACAATCTCCCACTTGGACTAAAACTCAAGTGGGTTGTTCAACTCATAGACCTAGACCATCTAGATGTCCCTCGAACATTTTTAGCCGTGAGGGCCTTTGTAAATGTTTCAACAATATTTTACTTTTGAGGATTTCCTCGTGACAATCACATCCCCTCAACTCATAATTTCTTAGATGAGATGTACGTTTCTGTTCTATACACTTAACTTATATTTGGAACAACTTTCCAAATGAACTTCCTAAGTTCTATAGACCTTTGAGCTTGCTTCATAAGTAGCAATATGCTTGGCCTTCAAGATGAAGTCTGTGATATATCCTTACTTGATGCTGCCAACATATAGCTCCCTGTTAAGGGTGAATTCTGATGACGATGTGGATTTCCATGAATCCTAAGTGGTGTGCTAATTAGAATTAGTGTATCCTGTAAGGATCAAATCCTCAACACCATACACGAGCCTATAAGCCCTCGTTCTCCTAAGATAATTGAGGATATCTGAACTGTAGTCCAATGGTCTTACTCTGGACTAAATTGGTATCTACTGACAATTCCTGCTGCATACCTTATGCTAAGCCTGACAACTGATTGTCTAGGGATGAGAATTTCGTCTCAAGTTCTCAACCTATTGAGGCGTCTCAGGACACTACTCCTGTGACAAATGAATTCCATGTTTGAAAGGTAAACAGCCCTTCTCGAAATTTTAATCTTATATCTAGCCAACACTTTTGTCCATATAAGATACCTGAGACAGAGCTAGCGATCTTTGTTCTTGTGATTCCAAATAGGTTGGATTCTAAGAACATACCGAGCCTCTCCAAATACATTATTTGGAACTAGGTTGCTAGCTCACTTTTAAATGTCAGTATTGATAACCTAAATCATCTCTAATTAATAGGATATCAATCAATACTAAACTAAGAAAGCTACTAAGCAATTTCTAATTCTTCTGCTGACACAAGTCTTGTCAAAAACCATAAGTTTAATCATGCATTAAATCTTATGTTCGAAGATCGAAACCTTTAATTCAAACCAAAAATGGATTGGTTAAGGTTGCAAACCTTTTGCTCTAGATCTTGGACTATGAACTTTTCTGGTCAATACCAAAATGCATTGAAATATATATATTCCATTTCTAGGTTCATAGTTTTGACTTAATTGTCCTTTATCCATGTCATTCATTACTTTATTAAAGGTGAATGAATCCTCGATATTGTCATCAGGCATGAAAATCAGAGTTACAGTTAAACTCACATAGTTTTCATTAGGTTGTTTAACAACCCTCCCACTGCATCGAGGCTCTCTCAACAATTGAGAAGGACAGGACTAATTTAAAGTGTTAGTTTGATCAACAACCCTTTGTTGAAGAACAAATCCTATTAACAACTCTTTGTTGATGTACTTGCAGCTTTTATTTATAATTTACTTAACACTCTTTTACTTCGTGGTTGTGATTTCTAACGCGACCTTCTTTTAAGAAAGTAACATTTGTCCATACAAATATTTTCTTTTAAACAAAGAAGTATCCATAACTCGTTTCTATGGAATAACCTATAGATAGGCACAATTTTGAATGAGGTTCTATATCCTTCAGGATTATCTCAAATGAGGATAACCCTAAGTTATGAAACAACATAAACACATTTTATGCTTTTTCAAAGTTCAAGCAATGTTTCAGAAACATTATTTTAAACGAACCATATTCATATTTTAAATCGCAGTTAATACTGCATATCCCAAAACGAGTTTAGGCAACTCATTATCTAATGAACCATGTCAAACAATGTTCTGTTTCTCCTTAGCTATACGTCATTCTATTATGGTGTATAAGGTGTTTAGGACATAATTCCATGTTCTATCAAATAGACTTGGAATTTCAAGTCCATTTTTTCTCTACTTTGATCGCATCAAAGTTTCGTTTTTATTTTACCTAATTTGGATATTATCCTTAGCTGATATGGACAAAGCGGCTCTGATACCAAATGATATGACAGCCCGAGCCAATTGGATCTAAGAACCCTTATGGTTATGCAAACCCCTAGATCTCAACTGCTAAAACCCCCAAATCAAGATGATTTCATCCCAAGGAAGAAGATAGAACGGATTACCTTGACGATCAAGATCAAGAGTAGAGAAAACTCGTTTCTAAACTCGAGATTCGAACCACTCCACAAGTAGTTTGATCAACGCTACTTGAATGATCCTAGCATGCAAATCTAAACACAAGATATGCAAAGTTGCTCATGGCCTTTAGGCTTAAAAGACTTAGAATTCATTGAAATTCCATCAAAACTAATCTTTTTCTCAAAACAACAACATAGATGGCTATTTATAGCCTTTAAACATAACCTATGGGCATATGAAGGGTTGTAACTGAAGGGAATAAAAGTCCCCACGCAGCGGAAGCGCATCGATTGGACCTTACGCCGTATATTAATTAACATTAAAATACCGTTACGATAACTCAAACAAAACTTTAAACTAACTTTAAAGTCGCTGTAAAAACGGTTTAAACATGCTAGAATAAATCTAAATTTATTTTAAAAAACTTTTCTAACGAAAAGAGGAAGAACCGTTACAAACCTCCGTTGTAGACTTGACCGTTCTTCGCCAACGACGCTCCAACGAACGAAAACGCAGCAGCCTTCTCGCCTCTTGATCGCTGGATTTTCTTCTTTGAATGACACAATAACCACAGAGGTTACACCGGTATGTCTCTAAGTCTAGGAGGCCAAAGACTTGTGGGAGTCTTTCTCTAAGAGGGAGGCTAGAGAGAATTCTAGGTCTTGTCTTTCAAGAGTGTCAAGTGTCATGACCAATTAGGTCTAGTGTTCTATTTATAGAAGAGAGGCCATGAATAAAATATTCAATTAAATCAATCTTTTCCAAAATTGATTCAATCTTATTCCTTAATTAATCAATCATGATCAATCAATTCCCCAATTGATTAATCTTTTCCATAAATGACTAATTTCTTCCATAAGTAATTAGATCATTCCCATAAATGATTAATCACTTCCTTAAGTGATTAATTATTTACATAATTGATTAATTCATGGTTAATGAATTCTTTAATTAATTAACCACCAATTAAATATCACATATTTAATTTTCGGCCTTGAATTAATTAATTTTGCCCAAACACTTTTAGGACTTAAATTAATTAATTCTTTCAATCTTCCATAAATTTATATTTGAACTTCTTCAAATATTAATTTCTCTCATAATAATATATCAATATATATTATATTTATTTCCCTTAGTAAATTGAACATTTTCAATTTACATTTAATTACTTAGTTGCCTCAAATTACTTTACGAGCTACCAGTGGGACCTTATGGACCTGCAGATCAGAAGCTCCAACGATGTGAGATTAATTGGTTAAACTCATTAACCACAATAATCAATATTCGTTAACTGTGTGTACATTCCACTATAGACTCACAGTTGCACTCTTCTCACTGCAGACATATTTTCTGTGTCCACGGAACTTAGACCAATATCGACTAGTTAGTCATTCACGAGTGTCCGTAACACCAGCTGGGTCAAATTACCGTTTTACCCCTGGGTCACCTCTATTTCCTTAAGTACCAATTCTCCTCTAATGAACAATCTGTTTATGGTCCAACCATCAAACAGAAAACCCTCTCATGCCATTGAGAGGGTAGGGCCCTTTGTTCAAGACTCGGAGTAACCACTTAAGGGAACACTCATCTGCTTCCCTAAAGTCGGGAAGGAGTGAATTCCATCTTGTACGATTATGTTCCCAGCTCCCCATTCGATCTTGTCCCCAATGTGGTAGGCTTATTGAGTCGGCGTATTGGCCACTCTCACCCATACAAATCAAAGGACAATCTCTCATGAGCAGGAGTCCATAATCAATTCAGGATTAAGACTAAGTTGTCTAGGTCGTCCTAGTGAAAATAGAAAACCAACTAGTTAACGGTGTTATAACTAGTGGTTACTATTTCGCGGTCCGGTCTTATGCAAACTCATTGCATAGGATACCCCCACTCGCATGTCTCCTACACGAACGCGTTGGATCGCAGCGTTTGTATCAAATACAAAGTGGGCCGTATCCATAGTGTCACCAGGATAAGGCACCCAGTCTTATCCCTATACTATAGACCCTTTAGGTTGTTTCTTGAACAATGATCCCATATGTCGCTACATATAGTTCAAGACTCATATTACAGCCTTGGATGTCTAGTTTATTGGATTAGGGTTATTATTAGGCAAAGACAAACATAAAATTACTAATAACAATTAATGGAAAAATATATCAATATTATTTCATTAATATCCGGTCAACGGTTACATTCACTATCTACGAGTTTTAGGGCATAAAACCCAACAGTAACATGCATCCCCATCAATGCCATAATGACCACTAACTAAATAATAAGTTAAAACATTAAAAACACAACATTAAAACTGAAAATTACAATAAAAATGCCTTAAATCCGAGATTCATCTTCCAAAAGGCTAACCCTAAAGTTTGTAAGCATCTTGGGTTATTGTAGCTTGATTAAGACACCTCGGTTCATATCATCCTCCCCTTCTTCAAGAGGATTCGTCCTCGAATCCAAGGATCCCCTTGTAGCGCAAACTTGAAATCTTTTGCATCTCGCAATCGTGGTCTCCTCAAGTTCTTTACGCTTGACCATCGTCCATGAATGAAAGATGAAGCAAAATACAAACGTCGTTTCATTTGTTCTCCTTTGGCATTAAAGTTCCCTCGTGCTCAGCTTTGTCTCATATTTGAAGCAAGCTTTGAATCTTGCTTTTCAATAAGCATAACAACTTCCTGCAAGAATTCCTTAGAAAATGAAGACACACTTGGTTTAAGTGCACCCGTTAGAAAGCAAGTCCGTTCGGATACAAGTTCTTGGATGTGTCTTTTTGAATACAAGACTATATTCTTCTCACAAACTCTAATTGTTGAATTCTCGTTCTCTTGAATCACTGGATAAGCTTCAAATATTTCTTTCTCACATTCTTCCATTTTTGCACTTTCCTCACTTTTTGTCTCAAAGGAAGGATCAACATATGTTTGCACATTTTCTTCGTTGGTCACCACGTCAAAAATAACAACGTCATCTTTCGAAACATCATCTTGAGGCATGGAACAATCTTCTTCTCCTTTAAGGGATTTTGTGATTTTTGCCTTTCTTGCTTGTTCCCGCAAATTCAACTCATGATATAATTCGGTCATGTACTTTATGGATTTATGTAATTCATCCATATTTTCACGAAATGCCTTGCATAATGGATCAACACGGACGTGTTTCTCACAACATTTTTGTGCTTGACGAAACATGGGTTTGTTTAAACTTCTTCTTTGAAACATGCTGCAAAGGAATGTAAAGTGACCTCACAAGCACTCCCTCACGTGTTTTCACTCCGAGACAAAACACACTCTCAACAAACTCTCAATCTCACTCACATGAGCCTATGAGCAAAGTTTGCATTGAAGTGATAGATAGCACACATAGAACACAATCAAAATAGCTTAAGTATGGAGTCAAACGAATACCAAATAAGAAACGAGTCAAGAAAGAAATCAAAGGTCAAATGGAAATGAAAGTCTAAATATAAGTATCCATAAGTTAATAGAGATTATGGGCATTGAATAAATTGGCTGGAAATTTGAATGTGAAAAGTTTGTAACTCCCAGATTTATGGCAAGTGGCTAATTAATTTGAGAAATCAACATGTAACTAAAGCCAATGGATACCAATGGTCAGATCCTAACACAAGTGAGAGTTTAAACATCAACCAATTCATATCTAACTCACTTTTATAGCAAAGAACAACAAAGAAGCAAAGAAGTTGAACAATCTCGGCCTTCTCGGTTTTCCAGAATATACTATCAAAATGGCCAATTTTCTATATGAAGAAAATCGAATCTCAAGATCTCATAGAAGACAAAGTTGAAGATCAGATTAATATCTACAAGTTTTCAGAAGACGACAATTCGAAAAGACAAACGGAAATGATACTTTTTTGCAGTTTTATATTTCTGGACAGAATGTAAGAACATGAACAACAATAACAAAAAAAACTATCAAAATGACAGGTTTTCTATATGAAGGAAACCGAATATCAAGATCTCATAGAAGACAAAGTTGAAGATAAGATTAAGATCTACAAGATTGCAGAAGACTAAAATACGAAAGGATAAATGGAAATGACACTTTTTTTGAGTTTTATAATTCTGGACAGAATGTAAGAACATGAACAGCAAGAACAAACAAAGTTAAGAATTAAGAATAAAAAAGGAAATGCAACAACGGAAACATATATCCGATCTAGAACCTAAAGCTCTGATACCAAATGATATGGACAAAGCGGCTCTGATACCAAATGATATGACAGCCCGAGCCAATTGGATCTAAGAACCCTTATTGTTATGCAAACCCCTAGATCTCAACTGCTAAAACCCCCAAATCAAGATGATTTCATCCCAAGGAAGAAGATAGAACGGATTACCTTGACGATCAAGATCAAGAGTAGAGAAAACTCGTTTCTAAACTCGAGATTCGAACCACTCCACAAGTAGTTTGATCAATGCTACTTGAATGATCCTAGAATGCAAATCTAAACACAAGATATGCAAAGTTACTCATGGCCTTTAGGCTCAAAAGACTTAGAATTCATTGAAATTCCATCAAAACTAATCTTTTTCTCAAAACAACAACATAGATGGCTATTTATAGCCTTTAAACATAACCTATGGGCATATGAAGGGTTGTAACATGCATCCCCATCAATGCCATAATGACCACTAACTAAATAATAAGTTAAAACATTAAAAACACAACTTTAAAACTGAAAATTACAATAAAAATGCCTTAAATCCGAGATTCATCTTCCAAAAGGCTAACCCTAAAGTTTGTAAGCATCTTGGGTTATTGTAGCTTGATTAAGACACCTCGGTTCATATCATTAGCATTATAGTATCTGAACTTCAAGAGTTCAGATATATGACGCACTAGGCAAGCATAGAGCACCTTGAATAATCATCAATGAAACAAATGTATTACTCATTCCTTTTCGAGTATTAACATTCAGAATGTTATGCTCTGAGGTTTCTTTTGCACGATAACCTTTTTCCTGAAAAAGGTCATTAAGTCAGTCTACTTTTAAGGCATGACTTATAGGGAGTTAATGAGTCGTCTTCTAACCTGTTTAGAAGTACATTTTAGACCAGCCTTCAATCCTATTGAATTTTAGTTCGGCCTAACCTCAAGTGCAAAAGATAGGTGCCTTGAGAAACATTTCGCCTTTTCTTTTGAGTCACAGCGGTTTAAATATCTCATAATTTAAAATCGCTCTAGACTCTATCGGTCTTAAAACGTATATGTTATTCTTTATGTTTGCAGAACAAATATTGGCATCCTTTTCGATATGAACGGTTCATACATAAAAGGTAATATAATAGCTTTGTTCTAGAAAACAAGATATTGAAATCAAATTTTCTTTTAATCTTAGGAACAATATGTATCGTTCCTTGAAAGAATAATTCTATGTCTCCCACTGCCTTAGCCGAGATAAACTCTTCTATTTAAGGTCTAAGAGTTATCTTAACTAGTTCACGACTAGCATTTAGGAACTCATTCCTGGAAAAGAACATACGTGATTTAGTGGGTCCTGAATTAAATATCCAGGTTGAATTACTATTCTTACCAAGCACGTTTTTCAAGACGAATAAATCATATTTCTAGTCTTGAATCATGTTCTTTTGGCTAGGCAATTATTTATGTTATATCTATCATGATCATTGCGAGAATGAAATAGATATAACATCTTGAGGACATATTACATTTTAAGACAGTTTACGTATCACTTACCACGATATAGTGTATAAGGTTTGTTTAGTAGTATATTTCTATACCAAATGACGAATTTGGCGAAAGAGATATTTTATAAAACATATACCTATTGCTAAAAATAAACAAATAAACTTTAAATGGGTTGTCTTAAAAGAGTACTAATCCAATTAATTTAGCAAAAGCAATTATGCGCCCTATTAATCATAATTCTTTTGCAACGATACTTCAAAGGTTTAGAGTAACTGCCACCGAGGGGTGGTTAGCTATTCCTCCTCTGAACTGAGACATTCTCAACTAAACGTTAACACCATAATCACTCATATCTTGTTATTTCGTTTAGTTACCGTTGTTTGGTCAAGAATAAGCTAACCATTAGTTTTGTCTTGTAAGTGTGACCCTCCAATTTTTTAGATGTCAAAGAACGGTCCCAGTAATGCTACTGAATGGAAAAGCTAATGCTGGGAACGGCTCTAAGAAATCCTTTATCCTTATGGGGTGTTCACTGTGCTACAATCTCTATGTTACAACCCTCCGAATGGTGTAGCAGCTCCAGGGCGTGCTTAACAGGCGAACATAGAGATCTCGCGATGTAAACCAATGGAGGAGACCGTAGGATTCGTTGATACGCTTCCTTCTCCCACTTACTATAAATACTTTCTCCATTCACCTTGATATTGGTTTATGCCATCACCTTCCGAATGGAATGGTTACGTTAGTAAGTAACAAGAGGCTATGCATAAATCTCACGGTGTGAACTTTAGGGAGAAGCGTGAGAAGAAAAAAAAGTTTTGTTTTCATATAAATACTTTCTCTGCTCACTTTGATGTTGATTTATACAATCACCCTCCGAATGGAATGGTTACGTTAGAAAGTAACAAAAGGCTATGCATAAATCTCACCGTGTGAACTCTATGGAGAACTTGGGAAGAAAACGATTTTTCATAGACCTTTTTCCTCCCACTAAGTATTTTTAAAATTTATGGTCTTTCACTTAGGTAAATCCCGGCTAAACGAATTTATCTAAGTTAATGCCTTATAGATAACTATTTTAAATAAGGTCTTTATTCTAATGTCTAGGCGAATTAAACTCTTTTAATTTCCTAGTGACATTGCATACTAATAAGACTAGGGTTAATTCAACTCATGTACCGGATTACCAGGAGAGTTCCCTTCTAACCAACGTCTTATATCCTACTTATCGAATTTTAATTCTATTAAAACACTTAGGATTCTAATCCTATTAGAAAACAGTGATCTTAGGTCTAATCGATTTTAAACGATTTAAAATTAATACGTGCTACCTAAGATCCTATGTTAGCATGCAACTCTTTGTTATAGGTTTAACGGTTTCTATTCATTAACCTTATAACTATTTATAACTTTTAATGAACGAATCCTATAACATGCTTCTAATGGTGATGAAAACATATAACGATCATAATTCAAGTTATATAAAGATAAATCACCAAAAAAACTTAAACGTTTTGAAACAACCTAAATCTAGGTGATTTCAAATGACATAACTATTACGCTATGATGTCTAGGTGATAAAACCTCACACCTCTCACGCATGCTCATAAGGCCGGGTTAACCTAACTCAAGTACCGACTCGATGCCCAGGTAGGAGGTGTTCCGTAAACCGTCAACTTAAGTACCTCCAGCCTTAGACAACATCTTGCCGGGTGAGTTCACTTGTAACCTTAGCTTTACAAGATGTCGACCTATTCTATGCGAATCATTCGGGATTGGATTTCATTAACCCTAAGTGAACATGCATTTATCTTTGTTATAGGTTTTAACCTCTATCTCGATTTTTATAACACTTTATAATATAGACAACCTATAACATTCATCTATGCTAAGGTGGTTTCATGCTGCATGCTTGTTCGTTTTCGTTTATTAATAAGACGCTTATAAATAAACATTCGTAAACGAAAAAATAAAACAAGCAAACATGCATCTATCATGAAACCTAACATGCATTCATTTTATTATAACCCTTATAATTATTTACTAATGCATGAACATGCTTTCCTTAGGTGGGATTTTAAATCTATATGACATACATTATGCATATTTAATTCTAATTTAATTATAACATACATTCCTAATGCATAAATAATTAAACACACTAAAGTGGATTGGTTTTGGCATCCAAACAATCTAATTAAGCTAAATTATTACAATAATAATTAAATAAAATAGAGAACCGCCTCGGACAGGTCCCGAACCGACCCCGAACACCTCGAACCAGCTCGAACCTTCCATAAAACGCTTGAATTGGACCAAAGGACTTGAAATTGGGCTTGAACTGGCTTGAACAGACCGAACCGGTCCAATTAGCGGTGAACCGGACCGGATTTTGAACCCCTGAACCGAACCACCGCCAAAATTCAAACTTTGTGAATTTTGGCGGTAGCGTCTCGACGCTGTTAAAACAGCGTCTCAACGCTGTTAAAACAGCGTCTCAACGCTGTTAAAACAGCAGCCCAGAAAACTCGTTTTTCTGCGTGCTCTGTTTTTTCGACCAGCGAGCATGTCGTCTTCCTCGATCGATTACAGCCTAGTTTCAACTCTAAAACTTCCCAAATTGATACAGACTCTAGCCAAGACATTAATGCCCATATACATGTAGGCAATTACAAATTTAATCAACGAATTAAAGCTTAATTTGATGTCAAAACCGAAACATCCAACTTTAGCAACACAACTCATTCAACAATTGAAATTCACCCACCAAACTCGAATTTAATGGAAATCAAGTGCCCAAACTACGCTCTGATACCAATTGAAGGAGTGAAGAACACTCGAGCGGAAGAGTTTGCGGATCTTAGGCCTTGATTTTCATTAATTTGATTGATTAAAAGCATGCTAAAACATAACGAAAAACAGAGCGTAATATAAATACCTCTTGGAGCTTTAAATTCGTGGATTCCTTTGGTTGTTTCTTTTCACGAACTTGACATGGACGACCACCGAGACCTTCCCCGCTATTCTCTGGCCTTAGAACCAGCTTGTGGGAACCCGAGCATGATGAATTTGAGGAAGAACATATGGGTTTTGTGTCTTAGGAGCTATGGTGTTTGAGAGAGATTTTCCTTGGTTTTGCATGAGTTTTCTCCAGCAACTTGATGTGGACTTTTCCTAACCGCAAGCGCACGGGTCAAGTAATAATATAGTGAATAGTAAATTCGAATGTCGTCCTCTGGATTGGATTTTTAAGCAAATCAAGTATTGTGAATTATCTTGCCCAATTTTATTTAGGGATCAAAAAGTGATGAATAGGTGATGATAAAAACAAATCAAAGCAAGTAAAAAGAATGGAAATTCAATTGGGAAAACTACTTAGGGAATTGATTTCGCCGATTTCGTTTAGGATTGCTTTTAAGGAATAAGTTATTATGCACAATGAAATTATGAGCCAAAGACCCTTTAATCACAACTACCTCTCCCGAGTATAATTGATTCTCATTCAAATTAACCAACTTGATATCCCTATCTAAGCTTATTAATATGCAAGGCAATGAGATCTTTTAACCAATTCTAAAGTTAATCTAAAACCGTCATGAATTAGAAAATAAACTTTATTCATGCAATCTTGAGTAAGTCTAGATCAAATCCCCTCTCCCGAGCTAGATTCGAAACTTAAATCATCCAACTAATGGCCAATTAATTGAAAGCATTAAATCAAGATTACGAACACAATAACATTGCACAACTTAAACCATAAATCAATCCATAAACTTAATCAACTACATCAATCCCTAAGCTACAAGTTTAGCTACTCATGAATGTAAATACAATCTCAACTAAACATGTAAAAGCCATAAATCTAACTAAAGAAAGAAAAGGGAAAAGAAAACTCAATGTAGGCCGAATCCCGACGTCCCCGTCACGATCCCCACGAACAATGGGTTGATTTCCAAGTCTCTCCCTTAGTTTTCAGCCTCCAAATGCTCTGTTTTGTCCTCTTTACGGCTCTCCAAGGTCCCAAATCGAACTCCCCTAAAACCTAGCCGAAAATAAGCTTTTATTCTGTTTTTTCGTCTTAGCGTCGAGAGGCTGTCAAGACGTCACGACGCTGCCTCTTATACGCGCGTTCTGAATAAGGAAAAACGGTAGCGTTGGGACGCTTCCTATCACAGCGTCTCGACGCTGTGAGCTTTACGCGCCTAATCTGATATGGAATGTGAGCGTCGAGACGCTCAAGAGCTAGCGTCTCGACGCTAGCCTGCTGTTGACCGAGATTTGACTTTTTTCCACTTTTACTCTTTTCATTCCTTTGCATTTTTTCACGCCCCGAGCACCCGATTAACTCTAATATGGCATTATAGCTCCAATCAACCATTTCCTACAAAATAAACAATAAAGCACAATAAAATGGCCCAAACACCATAAAAGACTAGCTAAATTAAATAAGTAAAAGTAGCTAGCTATGCTCGCTATCACAACTTAAAGTGAGTTCAACCCCTCTTTTGAGTCATCACTTTTGTTTATATACCAGCACCTCATTTTGCCCCAATTCCCTTACAAGAAGACAACAAGACAAGCAAGAAGGTGAGTCATGGGAAGGTGTCTTGTTATGGCTTTTTCCATGAAATCAATTTCAAAAATTGATTTTCAATTTTCAATCCATTAACTTTAAAATTCTGAATTTATTTTTAAAGTTAATTAATAATCCATTTCTAAATTAATTAAACTAATTTAATTATTTTATATATTTTTAATTTAATATCAAAATTAAATTAAAATAAATAATGCACCATTCCCGAATTCTCTTAAATCCCGATCATTTTGAATCACTATTCAAATTTAAACCAAGTATGCATCGAATATATTTGCAAACTGAAAATCTCGAACGTGAATCCCTATTCACGTGTGTTATATTTAAATCATATTTAAATAATTATAAATCTCTCAAATTAAGGTTTAATTAACAATTAAACCGTTATGTTAAATTATATCGAAATATAATTAACAATATGTCCCTAATTCGAACTTGAACGCTTTCAAATTCTTTCATCATTCTGTTCTAAGGTTAGATCCGATTGAGCAAGCAGGGGGACCTAATGGACCAACAGATCATGGGCTCCAACGATCCGAGGTCAACCGGTTGAACTCTTTCAATCCTAGTTAACCAACATTCGTTAACTAACGGGACACTCCACTATAGCCCGTAGCTGAACTCCCCTCACTGTAGATATATTTCTGTCCACCCGATATAACCATGATTAGTAAGTCAATCCTTCACAGGTTGTTCGTAACTATAGTAAGGTCAAAAGTCCGTTTTACCTCTATAGCACTTCTTGTTCCTTAAGCCTCAACTGAGTCCCTAATGAACAATTGGTTTGTGGTCCCACCACTAAAACTGAAACCTCTCGGGCCAATGAGTGGGCGGCGCGCCTTTGTTCACGACTCGGAGTCAGCACTTAAGGGAACAACCTTTCTACTATCCCTAAAGACGGGTAGCAGTGAATTCCATCTTGCAGGACTATGTCCCCAGCTATCTACTCGATCTTATCCCCAAAGTGGCAGGTTTATTGAGCGGAGCTTTATGGGCCACTCTCACCTGTGCAAATCAAAGGATAATCCCGAATAAATAGGAGTTCATAGTTAGCTCAGGATTAAGATCGAGTTACCTAGGTCATCACTTTGAAATAGTCAGTTTCACAGTAAACGGTGTTATAAAGTGAAAGTGACTTATTTCACGGTCCGGTCTTATACAAACTTCTTTTGCATAGGACGCCCCCACTCACATGTCTCTACATGAACGATTTAGGATCACATCGTTTGTATTAAAACAAAGTGGGCCTCGTCACATAGTTTTTCCTAGGATAAGATACCCAGTCTTATCCCTATACTACAGACCGTTTTAGGCTATGTACTTGAACCTGATCCACTTTTATGTCACTACATAAAGTTCAAGCATTCATTTCATAGCGAAGGATTCTAGTTTTATTGGATTTGGGTTAATAAATACATAGTTAAACAAATCTTTTGACAACCATAATAAAAACTATTCTAATAAGTTTTATATATAAATTTGTTACATTTACTATCCACGAGTTTTAGGACATAAACCCCAACAAGTTCGTCCCAATGAGAGTTTTGCATCTAGTTTGGACGAAATTGTTCCAAAACTTTGCTCCGTTTGAGTTTCGAGAGAGTTTGGAACTCAAAGTTTGTCCCAATAAGAGTTCTTTAGGTGGTTTGGACGACACATGGTCCAAACTTTACTCCGTTTAAGTTTTTTAGAGCTCGGAACCCAAAGTTTGTCCCAAAGAGAGTTTTTCATCTAGTTTGAACGAAGTTTGTCCAAATGACAGTTCTTTATGTGATTTGGACGACACATGGTCCAAACTTTACTCGGTTTAAGTTTTCGAGAGCTCGGAACCAAAAGTTCGTCCCAATGAGAGTTTTTCATCTAGTTTGGACGAAGTTGGTCCAAACGTTGCTCCTTTTGAGTTTCGAGAGAGTTTGGAACTCAAAGTTCGTCCCAATGAGAGTTCTTTAGGTGGTTTGGACGACACATGGTCCAAACTTTATTCCATTTAAGTTTTTGAGAGCTCGGAACCCAAAGTTCGTCCCAATGAGAGTTTTTCATCTAGTTTGGACGAAGTTGCCAAACTTTGCACCTTTTGAGTTTCGAAAGAGTTTGGAACACAAAGTTTTTCCCAATGACAGTTCTTTAGATGGTTTGGACGACACATGGTCCAAACTTTACTCTGTTTAGAGTTTTGAGAGCTCGGAACCCAAACTTCGTCCCAATGAGAGTTTTTCATCTAATTTGGACGAAGTTGGTCCAAACTTTGCTCCTTTTGAGTTTCGATAGAGTTTGGAACTCAAAGTTCGTCCCAATGAGAGTTCTTTAGGTGGTTTGGACGACACATGGTCTAAAGTTTACTCCGTTTAAGTTTTTGAGAGCTGGGAACCCAAAGTTCGTCCCAATGTGAATTTTTCATCTAGTTTGGACGAAGTTGGTCCAAACTTTGCTCCATTTTTAGTTTCGAGAGAGTTTCGAACTCAAAGTTTGTCCCAACGAAAGTTCTTTAGGTGGTTTGGACGACACATGGTCCAAACTTTACTCCGTTTAAGTTTTTGAGAGCTGGGAACCCAAAGTTCGTCCCAATGTGAGTTTTTCATCTAGTTTGGACGAAGTTTGTCCAAACTTTGCTCCTTTTGAGTTTCGAGAGAGTTTGGAACTCAAAGTTCGTCCCAATGAGAGTTCTTTAGGTGGTTTGGACGACACATGGTCCAAACTTTATTCCGTTTAAGTTTTTGAGAGCTGGGAACCCAAAGTTCGTCCCAATGAGAGTTTTTCATCTAGTTTGGACGGAGTTGGTCCAAACTTTGCTCCTTTTGAGTTTCGAGAGAGTTTGGAACTCAAAGTTCGTCCCAATGAGAGTTCTTTAGGTGGTTTAGACGACACATGGTCCAAACTTTATTCCGTTTAAGTTTTTGAGAGCTCGGAACCCAAAGTTCGTCCCAAAAGAGTTTTTCATCTAGTTTGGACGAAGTTGCCAAACTTTGCTCCTTTTGAGTTTCGAAAGAGTTTGGAACACAAAGTTTTTCCCAATGACAGTTCTTTAGGTGGTTTGGACGACACATGGTCCAAACTTTACTCCGTTTAGAGTTTTGAGAACTCGGAACCCAAAGTTCGTTCCAATGAGAGTTTTTCATCTAGTTTGGACGAAGTTGGTCCAAACTTTGCTCCTTTTGAGTTTGGAGAGAGTTTGGAACTCAAAGTTCGTCCAAATGAGAGTTCTTTAGGTGGTTTGGACGACACATGGTCAAAACTTTACTTCGTTTAAGTTTTTGAGAGATCGGAAACAAAAGTTCGTCCTAATGAGAGTTTTTCATCTAGTTTTGACGAAGTTGCCAAACTTTGCTCCTTTTGAGTTTCAAGAGAGTTTGGAACACAAAGTTCGTGCCAATGAGAGTTCTTTAGGTGGTTTGGACGTCACATGTTCCAAACTTTACTCCGTTTAAGTTTTTGAGAGCTCAGAACCCAAAGTTCGTCCCAATGAGAGTTTTTCATCTAGTTTGGACAAAATTGGTCCAAACTTTGCTCCTTTGGATTTTCGAGAGAGTTTGGAACTCAAAGTTCGTCCCAATGAGAGTTCTTTAGGTGGATTGGACGACACGGTGTCCAAACTTTACTCCGTTTAAGTTTTGAGAGCTCGGAACTTTTTCATCTAGTTTGGATGAATGTAGTCCAAACTTTCCTCCTTTTGAGTTTCGAGAGAGTTTGGAACTCAAAGTTCGTCCCAATGAGAGTTCTTTAGGTGGTTTGGACGACACATGGTCCAAACTTTATTCCGTTTAAGTTTTTGAGAGCTGGGAACCCAAAGTTCGTCCCAATGAGAGTTTTTCATCTAGTTTGGACGGAGTTGGTCCAAACTTTGCTCCTTTTGAGTTTCGAGAGAGTTTGGAAATCAAAGTTCGTAGCAATGAGAGTTCTTTAGGTGGTTTGGACGACACATGGTCCAAACTTTATTCCGTTTAAGTTTTTGAGAGCTGGGAACCCAAAGTTCGTCCCTATGAGAGTTTTTCATCTAGTTTGGACGAAGTTGGTCCAAACTTTGCTCCTTTTGAGTTTCGAGAGAGTTTGGAACTCAAAGTTTGTCCCAATGAGAGTTCTTTAGGTGGTTTGGACGACACATGGTCCAACTCCGTTTAAGTTTTTGAGAGCTGGGAACCCAAAGTTCGTCCCAATGTGAGTTTTTTATCTAGTTTGGACGAAGTTGGTTCAAACTTTGCTCCTTTTTTAGTTTCAAGAGAGTTTCGAACTAAAAGTTTGTCCCAATGACAGTTCTTTAGGTGGTTTGGACGACACATGGTCCAAACTTTACTCCGTTTAAGTTTTTGAGAGCTGGGAACCCAAAGTTCGTCCCAATGTGAGTTTTTCATCTAGTTTGGACGAAGTTGGTCAAAACTTTGCTCCTTTTGAGTTTCGAGAGAGTTTGGAACTCAAAGTTCGTCCCAATGAGAGTTCATTAGGTTGTTTGGACCACACATGGTCCAAACTTTATTCCGTTTAAGTTTTTGAGAGCTGGGAACCCAAAGTTCGTCCCAATGAGAGTTTTTCATCTAGTTTGGACGGAGTTGGTCCAAACTTTGCTCCTTTTGAGTTTCGAGAGAGTTTGGAACTCAAAGTTCGTCCCAATGAGAGTTCTTTAGGTGGTTTGGACGACACATGGTCCAAACTTTATTCCGTTTAAGTTTTTGAGAGCTCGGAACCCAAAGTTCGTCCCAATGAGAGTTTTTCATCTAGTTTGGACGAAGTTGCCAAACTTTGCTCCTTTTGAGTTTCGAAAGAGTTTGGAACACAAAGTTTTTCCCAATGACAGTTCTTTAGGTGGTTTGGACGACACAAGGTCCAAACTTTACTCCGTTTAGAGTTTTGAGAACTCGGAACCCAAAGTTCGTTCCAATGAGAGTTTTTCATCTAGTTTGGACGAAGTTGGTCCAAACTTTGCTCCTTTTGAGTTTGGAGAGAGTTTGGAACTCAAAGTTCGTCCAAATGAGAGTTCTTTAGGTGGTTTGGACGACACATGGTCAAAACTTTACTTCGTTTAAGTTTTTGAGAGATCGGAAACAAAAGTTCGTCCTAATGAGAGTTTTTCATCTAGTTTGGACGAAGTTGCCAAACTTTGCTCCTTTTGAGTTTCAAGAGAGTTTGGAACACAAAGTTCGTGCCAATGAGAGTTCTTTAGGTGGTTTGGACGTCACATGTTCCAAACTTTACTCCGTTTAAGTTTTTGAGAGCTCAGAACCCAAAGTTCGTCCCAATGAGAGTTTTTCATCTAGTTTGGACAAAATTGGTCCAAACTTTGCTCCTTTGGATTTTCGAGAGAGTTTGGAACTCAAAGTTCGTCCCAATGAGAGTTCTTTAGGTGGATTGGACGACACGGTGTCCAAACTTTACTCCGTTTAAGTTTTGAGAGCTCGGAACTTTTTCATCTAGTTTGGATGAATGTAGTCCAAACTTTCCTCCTTTTAAGTTTCGAGAGAGTTTGGAACTCAAAGTTCGTCCCAATGAGAGTTCTTTAGGTGGTTTGGACGACACATGGTCCAAACTTTATTCCGTTTAAGTTTTTGAGAGCTGGGAACCCAAAGTTCGTCCCAATGAGAGTTTTTCATCTAGTTTGGACGGAGTTGGTCCAAACTTTGCTCCTTTTGAGTTTCGAGAGAGTTTGGAAATCAAAGTTCGTAGCAATGAGAGTTCTTTAGGTGGTTTGGACGACACATGGTCCAAACTTTATTCCGTTTAAGTTTTTGAGAGCTGGGAACCCAAAGTTCGTCCCTATGAGAGTTTTTCATCTAGTTTGGACGAAGTTGGTCCAAACTTTGCTCCTTTTGAGTTTCGAGAGAGTTTGGAACTCAAAATTTGTCCAAATGAGAGTTCTTTAGGTGGTTTGGACGACACATGGTCCAAATTTTACTCCGTTTAACTCTTTGAGAGCTGGGAACCCAAAGTTCGTCCCAATGTGAGTTTTTCATCTAGTTTGGACGGAGTTGGTCCAAACTTTGCTCCTTTTGAGTTTCGAGAGAGTTTGGAACTCAAAGTTTTTCCCAATGACAACTCTTTAGGTGGTTTGGACGACACATGGTCCAAACTTTACTCCGTTTAAGTTTTTGAGAGTCGGGAACCCAAAGTTCGTCCCAATGAGAGTTTTTCATCTAGTTTGGACGAAGTTGGTCCAAACTTTGCTCCTTTGAGTTTCGAGAGAGTTTGGAACTCAAAGTTCGTCCCAATGAGAGTTCTTTAGGTGGTTTGGATGACATATGGTCCAAAGTTTACTCCGTTTAAGTTTTTGAGCGCTGGGAACCCAAAGTTCGTCCAGATGTTAGTTTTTCATCTAGTTTGGACGAAGTTGGTCCAAACTTCTCTCCTTTTGAGTTTTGAGAGAGTTTGGAACTCAAAGTTCGTCCCAATGACAGTTCTTTATGTGATTTGGACGACACATGGTCCAAACTTTACTCCGTTTAAGTTTTTGAGAGCTCGGAACCCAAAGTTCGTCCCAATGAGAGTTTTTCATCTAGTTTGGACGAAGTTGCCAAACTTTGCTCCTTTTGAGTTTCGAGAGAGTTTGGAACTCAAAGTTTTTCCCAATGACAGTTCTTTAGGTGGTTTGGACGACACATGGTCCAAACTTTACTCCGTTTAGAGTTTTTGAGAGCTCGGAACCCAAAGTTCGTTCCAATGAGAGGTTTTCATCTAGTTTGGACGAAGTTGGTCCAAACGTTGCTCCTTTTGAGTTTCGAGAGAGTTTGGAACTCAAAGTTCGTCCAAATGAGAGTTCTTTAGGTGGTTTGGACGTCACATGTTCCAAACTTTACTCCGTTTAAGTTTTTGAGAGCTCAGAACCCAAAGTTCGTCCCAATGAGAGTTTTTCATCTAGTTTGGACAAAATTGGTCCAAACTTTGCTCCTTTGGATTTTCGAGAGAGTTTGGAACTCAAAGTTCGTCCCAATGAGAGTTCTTTAGGTGGATTGGACGACACGGTGTCCAAACTTTACTCCGTTTAAGTTTTGAGAGCTCGGAACTTTTTCATCTAGTTTGGATGAATGTAGTCCAAACTTTCCTCCTTTTAAGTTTCGAGAGAGTTTAGAACTCAAAGTTCGTCCCAGTGAGAGTTCTTTAGGTGGTTTGGACGACACATGGTCCAAACTTTATTCCGTTTAAGTTTTTGAGAGCTGGGAACCCAAAGTTCGTCCCAATGAGAGTTTTTCATCTAGTTTGGACGGAGTTGGTCCAAACTTTGCTCCTTTTGAGTTTCGAGAGAGTTTGGAAATCAAAGTTCGTAGCAATGAGAGTTCTTTAGGTGGTTTGGACGACACATGGTCCAAACTTTATTCCGTTTAAGTTTTTGAGAGCTGGGAACCCAAAGTTCGTCCCTATGAGAGTTTTTCATCTAGTTTGGACGAAGTTGGTCCAAACTTTGCTCCTTTTGAGTTTCGAGAGAGTTTGGAACTCAAAATTTGTCCAAATGAGAGTTCTTTAGGTGGTTTGGACGACACATGGTCCAAAGTTTACTCCGTTTAACTCTTTGAGAGCTGGGAACCCAAAGTTCGTCCCAATGTGAGTTTTTCATCTAGTTTGGACGGAGTTGGTCCAAACTTTGCTCCTTTTGAGTTTCGAGAGAGTTTGGAACTCAAAGTTTTTCCCAATGACAACTCTTTAGGTGGTTTGGACGACACATGGTCCAAACTTTACTCCGTTTAAGTTTTTGAGAGCTGGGAACCCAAAGTTCGTCCCAATGAGAGTTTTTCATCTAGTTTGGACGAAGTAGGTCCAAACTTTGCTCCTTTTGAGTTTCGAGAGAGTTTGGAACTCAAAGTTCGTCCCAATGAGAGTTCTTTAGGTGGTTTGGACGACACATGGTCCAAAGTTTACTCAGTTTAAGTTTTTGAGAGCTGGGAACCCAAAGTTCGTCCCGATGAGAGTTTTTCATCTAGTTTGGACGAAGTTGGTCCAAACTTTTCTCCTTTTGAGTTTCGAGAGAGTTTGGAACTCAAAGTTCGTCCCAATGAGAGTTCTTTAGGTCGTTTGGACGACACATGGTCCAAAGTTTACTCTGTTTAAGTTTTTTAGAGCTGGGAACCCAAAGTTCGTCCCAATGTGAGTTTTTCATCTAGTTTTGACGAAGTTGGTCCAAACTTTGCTCCTTTTGAGTTTCGAGAGAGTTTTGAACTCAAAGTTCGTCCGATTGAGAATTCGTTAGGTGGTTTGGACGACAAGTGGTCCAAACTTTAGTCCCTTTAAGTTTTTGAAAGCTCGGAACCCAAACTTCGACCCAATGAGAGTTTTTCATCTAGTTTGGACGAAGTTGGTCCAAACTATGCTCCTTTTGAGTTTCGTGAGTTTGGAACTCAAAGTTCGTCCCAATGAGAGTTCTTTAGGTGGTTTGGACGACACATGGTCCAAACCTTATTCCGTTTAAGTTTTTGAGAGCTCGGAACCCAAAGTTCGTCCCAATGAGAGTTTTTCATCTAGTCTGGATGAAGTTGTTCCAAACTTTGCTCCGTTTTAGTTTCGAGAGTGTTTGGAACTCAAAGTTCGTCCCAATAGGAGTTCTTTAGGTGGTTTGGACGACACATGGTCCAAACTTTACTCCGTTTAAGTTTTTGAGAGCTCGGAACCCAAAGTTCGTCCCAATGAGAGTTTTTCATCTAGTCTGGATGAAGTTGTTCCAAACTTTGCTCCGTTTGAGTTTCGAGAGTGTTTGGAACTCAAAGTTCGTCCCAATGAGAGTTCTTTAGGTGGTTTGGACGACACATGGTCCAAACTTTACTCCGTTTAAGTTTTTGAGAGCTCGGAACCCAAAGTTCGTCCCAATGAGAGTTTGTCATCTAGTTTGGAAGAAGTTTGTCCAAACTTTGCTCCTTTTGAGTTTCGAGAGTGTTTGGAACTCAAAGTTTGTCCCAATGAGAGTTCTTTAGGTGGTTTGGTAGACACATGGTCCAAACTTTACTCCGTTTAGGATTTTGAGAGCTCGAAACCCAAAGTTCGTCCCAATGGGAGTTTTTCATCTAGTTTTGACGAAGTTGATCTAAACTTTGCTCCTTTTGAGTTTCGAGAGAGTTTGGAACTCAAAGTTCGTCCCAATGAGAGTTATTTAGGTGCTTTGGACGAGACATGGTGATAAGAATCATGGTGCTCCACACGTTCCAATTGGACCTATTGCGCCAAGGCTAAGAAGCTTCAACAAGCATTCTTCATTCACATTCAAAATTGGTTAGGTTCAGCTCCACATTCATTTCACATGCTGCAAATTAACCCAATAGAGGACGACGCTGTGAAAGTCAACGTTTGCAAGATTGACGTTGCACCGGTCTTTTGAAGTTTCCTTGTTATTTTAAGTTATGAACTTTTGTTGTATTTTTTTTTGAACTTTTTGGCTTCCAAAAACGTGGATTCAAGGTTAGATTCATTAGTGGGGAGTTACTTTGTAGGCCAATTATGGTCATGAATGCTTTGTAGGTTTTACTTTTGGGATTTGAAAGGTTGGGGGTTTCATTCACACAATGGCTATAAAAAGCCTCATTCTAGTATGTAAATTCATATTTGATATGAATGAAATATGAACTCTTATATTTGAGACTTGCAATTCTTGTGATAGATTGCATGTTGAGCCATTCAATCCGGCCTTGATCAAGTTTGATTGTGGAATGACTCAACCTAGAACAAGATTTCCAATCTTGCTTCTAGATCATTGATCATAAGAGGTAATCAATTTCTAGCCTTTTCTCTTGGTTGGTTCTAATTTCTGTAAGGAGGTGTTAATCTCTTTGCTTCAAGGGTTCTTGCTCCACAAAAGCTTGGATCTTTGGACTGAGAATTAGGGTTGCCTTATCATTTTGGTATCAGAGATGCTTTGTCCCGTATCATTTTGGTATCAGAGCCTAGGTTGCACTTTGTGGCCTACTGTAGAATTGATTCTATCTTCCATTTCAATTGTTCATTGTTTTGTTTCTTTTCATGTTCTGTCCATTCTGTTTGTTTCTTTCATTTCATCCATTGTTCTTCATCTTTTGATTCTTATCTCATTCCCATCTTAAAGTGAGTTGAGATCTTGAAAAGGAAAAAAAGAAAAAGAAAGAAAAAGCAAAAAAAAAAATCCAGAAGTTGTTCATGTTGAGTTCTTGTTCATGCCCATCTGTATTCAATCAGCATCAATTTTCACGAATTTGTTGAGCTTCCATTTAGTTTGCAATTAATTTGTTTGGTGGCTGTCCAAATTCCTAACTGCAGAATTTAATGCATCTAATCTCTATTCAAAGACATTCATAAAGTCCGAATTTGAATGTTTGGCCTTCAGTGAAAAGTTAGATCTGCATGTTATCTTTCAAAGTGAAGAAGGAAATTTACTCCAAATCCTAACGTAAAACATTCGTTTTTGGAATTCCATCTCAGTGTGCAGTTTTGGCCGAAAATTCCATATACACCCTTACAAATGCCTTTGTAGGTGATCCCGCTCAATACCAAGCCAGATCGGCGGATATCCTTTTAAATCTCAAATGTCCAACACTAGGAGATTTCAGATGGTACAAAGATATGTTTTTAAGTAAAGTCCTCATTAGAGCTGATTGCTCTTCATCAATCTGGAAGGAACAATTTATTAAGGGCCTTCCTAGTTATTTTGCTGAAAGAGTCAAAATTGATTTAAATACAAAATACGACGGGAAGATTCCTTGGGACACTCTGACCTATGGGAACCTAACTTCCTTTATAATAAGTGAAGGTCTCCGTCTTTGTAATGAATCAAAGGTTCAGTCAAAACTTAACAAATCTTTTGGATCCAAAAGAGCAGAGTTAGGAATTTTCTGCGATCAATATGGATGTGGAAAAATTCGTCCACCATCCATAATTAGAAAATCGTCCATCAAAAGGTATAGAAAATACCAAGAGCAACAAAACTATAGACCATATAGGCAGTTCCAAAAGAAGAATTATAGAAAGCCATATAATTCTTACAATAAAAGACGACCCTTTTACAAAAGAGGAAACTCCAAAAGAAACATCCAATGCTATAAATGTAGATCTCATGGACATTATGCTAATAAGTGTCCTATGAAAAAGAAGATCAACGAATTAGAAATAGATGACCATACGAAGCAACAACTTCTAAACATTATTCAATCTGATTCTGAAGAGTCACTCATATATAGCTCAGATGAAGGTCAGATTCTTGAATTACAAGAAGAAACTGATTCATATTCTAGTAGCGACTATGCAGAAGAAGAAATTGAGGGCAAAAGAGTTTGTTCAGGATGCATATGTGTCCTAACAAAAGATCAAGAAACTCTTCTCAATGTCGTCGACAAAATAGACAATGTAGAGCTTCAAAAATCAATCTTGTATAGCCTTAAAAGTTCAATTCTTGAAAAAAGAGAACAAGAAGAATCTAGTAACTTCCAGCCTTATGAATGGAAGAACGTAGTCAAAAAATTCGAAGAACCTAGACCGGTCACTATCCAAGATCTCCAAGCTGAAATTAATACTCTAAAAAGAGAAGTCTCAGAACTCAAAAGAAATACTGATTTAGAAATTTTTCATCTCCGACAAGAAATATCTCAATTAAAAACAGAAGTAGATCCTAACGAAGAAGAGGAATCTTTCGTTGGAGCTATTTCAAGTATACGATTCCAAAAATGGCATTCTTTAGTAACACTAAAGATTCACGATTTTACAATTACGCTCCATGCACTAATTGATTCAGGTGCTGATCAAAATTGTATTCGGGAGGGATTAATACCTTCAATATACTTCGAAAAAACTTCTGAATCCCTTCGTGGTGCTAATAATAATCAACTCATGATCAATTATAAATTATCAAAAGTCCATGTTTGCAATGAGGGAGTTTGCTTTGTAAACTCTTTTCTTTTAGTCAAAGATTTAGGACAAGAATTGATCCTAGGTACACCATTCCTCACTCAATTATATCCAATAACAATTTCAGAAGAAGGAATAATCTCTGACGTTCTAGGTCAAGAGATAATATTTAAATTTACTAGTCCAATAACCCGTCATGAAGTCCATAACCTACAACAAGAAACAGTTGAAAATTCAATAAATGTCATAGAAAGTAAAGAAAAACAAATACAATTCTTAAAAGATGAAATCTCTTACAAAAAAATTGAAGAAGAATTAAAAAGAAAATCAATACAAGATAAAATAACTTACTTTAAATCAAAATTAGAAAAAGAAGTTTGTTCAAATCTTCCAAACGCCTTTTGGAAAAGAAAACAACATATTGTCGATCTCCCTTATATCAAAGATTTCAATGAAGAGAAAATTCCAACAAAGGCTAGACCAATACAAATGAATTCAGAATTGCTAACACATTGCAAAAAAGAAATAGATGATCTTTTGCAGAAAGGTCTCATCAGAGCTTCAAAGAGCCCTTGGTCATGTGCAGCATTTTATGTCAATAACCAAGCAGAAAAAGAGCGAGGTGTTCCAAGGTTAGTCATTAATTACAAACCTCTTAATAAAGTTTTGGAATGGATAAGATATCCAATTCCGAACAAACAAGATTTACTAAAAAGAATTTCAAATTCAAAGATTTTCTCAAAATTTGATATGAAATCAGGATTTTGGCAAATTCAGATTTCTGAAAAAGATCGTTACAAAACCGCTTTCAATGTTCCTTTTGGCCAATATGAATGGAATGTTATGCCATTCGGATTAAAAAATGCTCCATCAGAATTTCAAAAAATTATGAATGATATTTTCAATCCCTTCCAAGAATTTTCAATTGTTTATATTGATGATGTATTAATATTTTCTCAAAACATAGATCAACATTTTAAACATCTCAATATATTTTTAGATATCATTAAACGAAATGGTTTAGTGGTATCACTTCCAAAGATCAAATTATTTCAAACACAAATCCGATTTCTAGGATTTGATATTCATTTAGGTTTGATAAAACCTATTCAAAGATCAATAGAGTTTGCTTCAAATTTTCCTGATCAAATTTTAGACAAAACTCAATTACAAAGATTTTTAGGATGCCTCAATTATGTATCTGATTTTATTCAAAATCTAAGAACTATTTGCAAACCTCTTTATGAGAGATTAAAAAAGAATCCTGCCCCGTGGTCGGATAAGCACACAGAGGCAGTCAAGTCTATCAAAACTTTAGTCAAATCAATTCCCTGTTTAAGCCTTATCAATCCAAAAGCAAACCTCATAGTGGAGTCCGACGCATCCGATATCGGATATGGAGGAATCTTAAAACAGTGTGTTGATAAGAACGAATCAATTATAAGATTTCATTCTGGAGTATGGAATAGTACTCAGAAAAACTATTCAACAGTCAAAAAAGAAATCTTAGCCATAGTTTTGTGTGTACAAAAATTTCAAGGAGATTTAATCAATAAAAGTTTTACAATAAAAACTGATTCAAGAGCATCTAAATTTGTTTTAGAAAAAGATGTAAAAAATCTTGTTTCAAAACAAATCTTTGCAACGTGGCAAGCTATCTTGTCATGCTTTGATTTTCAAATTTTGCCTATAAAAGGTGTTCAAAATCCCCTTGCTGATTACCTCTCAAGGGAATTTCTCACAAGAAAAACATCTTCTCTCTCCATTTCTGACAATGAGTGATCAACGAGGCAAAGCCTCTTCATCTTCTTCAAAGGGCAAAAGCCCAGCTTTATCTTCAAAATCTCCAGCTCCTCTGAGCGCAGATCAATATGCCATGGATCTTGGCTTCACTCCCGTGAACCATCCAAGAACCAGAAGCGCATCTCTTCAAATCCGTGATTCAATGGAGTCTTTAACTCCACCACCGAGGCCATCTGCCTCTGTTGCACGGCCTTCTGCCGTTCCTTCAACGAGACATACTGTCTCTCCGACTTCTGTAACTCAAATGAGACCTACTGTCTCTCCATCTACCCAACCTTCATCTCAACAGGGATCTTCTATCCCTACAACTTTTGTGGATGCTGTTCAGCCTCCCAAAAGATTCATTCCAAAACCCGAAATAAAAAATTATTTTGAAAAATCACTTCAATTATCAGAACCAATTATTGAACCCGAATTCGACGGGTCTTCAATTATTGAAATTATTCAAAATATTTATCCTCAAGGATTCTATTTCATCCCGGAATCCTTGCTCAAAACCAGGAAATATTATGAATTCATTCTGGTAGATTCAAAATCTGTCGAGATAACACATATTCCAGACAGAAATGATCCATCAATCATAGCTTATTCAAAGCTAAAAATCAAAAAGGTCATAAACCCTACTCATTGGAATCAAAGTATTCTCACAGAAAGAACTCTTTCAAAACCTTTCAATCCCCAGACATACTCATACCGGGATTATATCGAAGCTTTGTATATGGTCATGTGGTATAAAAATTATGATCATTCTTGGTTCATACAATTTTGTCAAAATGCTTACAAGTGTCAATTTCCTTTTTGGTTTATCAAATGGTGGAAAACCTTCGGATCCTCCGAAGAAATTTTTCCCGTTCCTATCCAAGAATCGTTCCATTATTTTTCTCAAACCATATACAAAAATGCATTTCCTCTCAATATGCGTTTTTTGTTTATATTTCCAAATCCCCTGGATTTTCTGTTGGAATTTCCAGACAAATACATACCCATTTTTCAAACAACTTGTCAAAATTCTTCAGATCAAATGGTGGGATAAATATAATTTTTCCCATGCCAACATCAAGGAAGTCAAACAATGGTTTCCCGACAACGGCTACCTTCAAGACCTTTCAAAAAAGAAAAATGCAGAATTCTTAAATTCAAAATCAAAGCTCATAGCTGCTTTGGCACAAACTACTTCCGAGGCAGACTTTCAAAAGATTCTGAATCAAGCAACGTCAATAGCATCTTCATCTTCTCATCATAATTCTGACATTGAAGAAGAAGAGAATGAATATGACCTCAATGATCCTTTTCTAGATTCACAACCCATGTGAGTCTAACATTTCCAAAAAAAAAAAAAAAAAAAAGTGTGTGTACATTAATCAACTTATGTAAATTAAGCATGTTGTAAATTATGAATAATAAGGAACTCCCCATTAGTATTAAAAGACAATGTCCGATTCTCCTAGACAATGAACATTATGACAACTCACGGTAAAGGACTGTTGCGAAGGACTGTTGAAGTGTGTGGTCCCGGTAGTAAAGCTCGAGATGAGTAGTAAATCCGTTGGTCAGCATACCTTGCCTTCACGCCTGATAAAGTGAGAAGAAATAATATTCGAAGCCCATCAGAAGAGGACAACAATTATCAACTTTATTAAAGTTACTTTAATAAAGACTTGCGACAAAAGATGGTGGAGGAGTGTTACAATATTATAAATAGTATGTCAATAATTATGTGTGCATTTATTGCATTTATTATCCTTGTACCTATGTCAACCTATATTGTCTATGTCTTTACTTTTTAGTGTCATGTCTTTACTTTTTAGTCTTTACTTTTTAGTGTAAAATAATTGAGTGTGTAAGAAAATAATAGTGTACAATTAAAGTGTGTTGTACAAACGTTTTCAGTATTATTTGTAATCTTTTATCTTTTGTCATATCAATCCAGTCAGGGGTCCTGTCCTGTCGGATTGGTTCTTATCTTTTAATTTTTTGTTTTCAATTGTAATTTCAAATCCAGAGTCTATAAAAGACTTCGATATTGTAATCAAAGGGCATCGGAAAATTTCGAGCTTTCATTTGAAGTTTGAAACATTTCCACGCTCTCTCTCTCTTGTAATCGATCCTAATTCTCTTCGCGGTTTACCGAGGAGCAATTGGTATCAGAGCTTACAAACTTTAGAGTTGGCTTTTTAGAAGATGAATCTCGGATTTAAGGCAATTTTATTGTAATTTTCAGTTTTAAAGTTGTGTTTTTAATGTTTTAACTTATTATTTAGTTAGTGGTCATTATAACATTCATGGGGATGCATGTTACAACCCTTCATATGCCCATAGGTTATGTTTAAAGGCTATAAATAGCCATCTATGTTGTTGCTTTGAGATAAGAATAGTTTTCATGGAATATCAATGAGAATTAAGTCTTTTGAGCCTAATGGCCATGAGCACCTTTGCATTTCTTGTGTTTAGATTTGCATGCTAGGATCATTCAAGTAGCTTTGATCAAACTACTTGTGGAGTGATTCGAATCTCGAGTTTAGAAACTAGTTTTCTCTACTCTTGATCTTGATCGTCAAGGTAAATCCGTTCTATCTTTTTCCTTGGGATGAACCATCTTGGTTTGGGGGTTTTAGCATTTGAGATCTAGGGATTTGCATATCCATAAAAGTTCTTAGATCCAATTAGCTCGGGCTGTCATATCATTTGGTATCAGAGCTTTAGGTTCTAGATCGGATATATGTTTCCGTTTTTGCATTTGTTTTCTTATTCTTCACTCTGAATTGTTTTTTTTTTCTTGCTGTTCATTTGTTTTCATTCTGTCCAGAAATATAAAACTGAAAAAAGGAGTCATTTTCGTTCGTCGTTTCGTATTCTTGTTTTCTGCAATCTTATAGATCTTAATCTGATCTTCAACTTTGTCTTCTATGAGATCTTGAGATTCGGTTTCCTTCATATAGAAAATCTATCATTTTGATAGGTTTTTTTTGTTCTTGCTGTTCATGTTCTTACATTCTGTCCAGAAATATAAAACTGCAAAAAAATATCATTTCCGTTTGTCTGTTCGAATTTTCGTCTTCTGCAATCTTGTAGATCTTAATCTTATCTTCAACTTTGTCTTCTATGAGATCTGGAGATTCGGTGTGCCTCATATAGAAAATTGGTCATTTTGATAATAGATTCTGGAAAACCGAGAAGGCAGAGATTGTTCAACTTCTTTTTGTTCTTTGTTATAAAAGTGAGTTAGATCTCTATTTTCTGATGTTTAAACTCTCACTTGTGTTAGGATATGACTGTTGGTTTCCATTGGCTTTGGTTACATGTTGAATTTCTCAAATTAATTAGCCACTTGCCATAAATTTGGGAGTTAGAAACTTTTCATATTCAATTTTCCAGCCACTTGCTATTCAATACCCATGATCTATATTGATTATAACTTGTCTTTAATGTGAAGGCTGATTTAAATTCCATAAGTTCATTTCAACCTTTGGATATTAATATATGGAGACATACATTTAGAGTTTGATTTCCATTTGTCCCTTGTTGTCTTTCAATACTTGTTTCTTATTTGGTATTCGTTTGACTCCATACCTAAGCTATTTTGATTGTGTTCTATGTGTGCTATCTATCACTTCAATGCAAACTTTGCTCATTGGCTCATGTGAGTGAGATTGAGAGTTTGTTGAGAGGGAGTGCTTGTGAGATCCATTTTCCTTGTCACTTTGCATTCATTTTCAGCATGTTTCAAACAAGAAGTTCAAACAAATCCATGTTTCGTCAAACACAAAAACGTTGCGAGAAACACGCCCGTGATGATCCACTTTTGAAGGCTTTTCGTGAAAATATGGATGAACTTCATAAATCCATAAAGTACATGACCGAATTAGCTCACGAATTGAAATTGCGGGATCAAGCAAGAGAGGCACAAATCACAAAATCCATTCAAGAAGAAGAAGATTGTCCCATGCCTAAAGATGATGTTTCAAATGATGACGTTGTTGTTGATGATGTGGTGACCAACGAAGAAAGTGTGCAAACGTATGTTGATCCTTTGAAATAAAAAGTGAGGAAAGTGAAAAAGAGAAAGAGTGTGAGAAAAAAACATTTGAGACTCTTAGTAAAGAGAAAGAGAATTCAGCAATTAAAGTTTGTGAGAAGAATATAGTCTTGTATTCAAAAAGACACATCCAAGAACTTGTATCCGAACGGACTTGCTTTCTAACGGGTGCACTTAAACCAAGTGTGTCTTGATTTTCTAAGGAATTCTTGCAGGAAGTTGTTATGCTTATTGAAAAGCAAGATTCAAAGCTTGCTTCAAATATGAGACAAAGCCGAGCACGAGGAGAACAAACTACAAGGGGATCCTTGGATTCGAACAAACGAAGCGACGTTGGTATTTTGCTTCATCATTCATTCAAGGACGATGGTCAAGCGTGAAGAACTTCAGGAGAGGAAAATTGCGAGATGCAAAAGATTACAAGTTTGCACTACAAGGGGATCCTTGGATTCGAGGATGAATCCTCTTGAAGAAGGGGAGGATGATACGAACCGAGGTGTCTTATCAAGCTATAATAACCCAAGATGCTTACAAACTTTAGAGTTGGCTTTTTAGAAGATGAATCTCGGATTTAAGGCAATTTTATTGTAATTTTCAGTTTTACAGTTGTGTTTTTAATGTTTTAACTTATTATTTAGTTAGTTGTCATTATAACATTGATGGGAATGCATGTTACAACCCTTCATATGCCCATAGGTTATGTTTAAAGGCTATAAATAGCCATCTAGCATGTAATTTGTGTAAGGAGGTGTTAATATCCAATTGGCTCGGGCTGTCATATCATTTGGTCATGAATGCTTTGTAGCTTTTATTTTGGGGATTTGAAAGGGTGGAGGTTTCATTCACACAAAGGCTATAAAAAGCCTCATTCTAGCATGTAAAAATCAGATTTGAGATGAATGAAATATGAACTCTCATATTTGAGATTTTTCTTAGAAATACCTTTTCTAGGATTCTTGCAATTCTTGTGATAGATTGCATGTTGAGCCATTCAATCCGACATTGATCAAGTTTGATTGTGGAATGACTCAATCTAGAACAAGATTTCCAATCTTGCTTCTAGATCATTGATCATAAGAGGTAATCAATTCCTAGCCTTTTCTCTTGGTTGGTTCTAATTTGTGTAAGGAGGTGTTAATCTCTTAGTTTCAAGGGTTCTTGCTCCTCAATAGCTTGGTTCTTTGGGCTGAGAATTAGGGTTGCCTTATCAGAACTCTCATTGGGACGAACTTTGAGTTCCAAGCTCTCTCGAAACTCAAAAGGAGCAAAGTTTGGACCAACTTCGTCCAAACTAGATGAAAAATTCTCATTGGGACGAACTTTGGGTTCCGAGCTCTCAAAAACTTAAACGGAGTAAAGTTAGGACCATGTGTCGTGCAAACCACCTAAAGAACTCTCTTTGGGATGAACTTTGAGTTCAAAACTCTCTCGAAACTCAAAAGGAGCAAAGTTTGGACAAACTTCGTCTAAACTAGATGAAAAACTCTCATTCGGAGGAACTTTGGGTTCCGAGCTCTCAAAAACTTAAACGAGTAAACTGTGGACTATGTGTCGTCCCAACCACCTAAAGAACTCTCTTTGGGACGAACTTTGAGTTCCAAACACTCTCGAAACTCAAAAGGAGAAATGTATGGACCAACTTCGTCCAAACTAGATGAAAAACTCTCATTGGGACAAACTTTGGGTTCCGAGCTCTCAAAAACTTAAACGGAGTAAAGTTTGGACCATGTGTCGTCCAAACCACCTATAGAACTCTCATTGGGACGAACTTTGAGTTCCAAACTCTCTCGAAACTCAAAAGGAGAAAAGTTTGGACCAACTTCGTCCAAACTAGATGAAAAACTCTCATTCAGAAGAACTTTGGGTTCCGAGCTCTCAAAAACATAAACGAGTAAACTTTGACCATGTGTCCTCCAAACCACCTAAAGAACTCTCATTGAGACGAACTTTGAGATCCAAACGCTCTTGAAACTCAAAAGGCGCAAAGTTTGGAGCAACTTCGTCCAAACTAGATGAAAACCTCTCATTCAGACGAACTTTGGGTTCCGAGCTCTCAAAAACTTAAACGGAGTAAAGTTTGGACCATGTGTCGTACAAACCACCGAAAGAACTCTCATTGGGACGAACTTTGAGTTCCAAACTCTCTCGAAACTCAAAAGGAGAAAAGTTTGGACCAACTTCGTCCAAACTAGATGAAAAACTCTCATTGGGACGAACTTTGGGTTCCGAGCTCTCAAAAACTTAAACGGAGTAAAGTTTGGACCATGTGTCGTCCAAACCACCTAAAGAACTCTTATTGGGACGAACTTTGAGTTCCAAACTCTCTCGAAACTCAAAAGGAGAAAAGTTTGGACCAACTTCGTCCAAACTAGAAGAAAACCTCTCATTCAGACGAACTTTGGGTTCCGAGCTCTCAAAAACTTAAACGGAGTAAAGTTTGGACCATGTGTCGTACAAACCACCGAAAGAACTCTCATTGGGAAAAACTTTGAGTTCCAAATTCTCTCGAAACTCAAAAGGAGAAAAGTTTGGACCAACTTCGTCATAACTAGATGAAAAACTCTCATTGGGACGAACTTTGGGTTTCGAGCTCTCAAAAACTTAAACGGAGTAAACTTTGAACCATGTGTCGTCCAAACCACCTAAAGAACTTTTATTCGGATGAACTTTGAGTTCCAAACTCTCTCGAAACTCAAAAGGAGAAAAGTTTGAACCAACTTCGTCCAAACTTGAAGAAAACCTCTCATTCAGACGAACTTTGGGTTCCGAGCTCTCAAAAACTTAAACGGAGTAAAGTTTGGACCATGTGTCATACAAACCACCGAAAGAACTCTCATTGGGACGAACTTTGAGTTCCAAACTCTCTCGAAACTCAAAAGGAGAAAAGTTTGGACCAACTTTGTCCAAACTAGATGAAAAACTCTCATTGGGACGAACTTTGGGTTCCGAGCTCTCAAAAACTTAAACAGAGTAACGTTTGGACCATGTGTCGTCCAAACCACCTAAAGAACTCTTATTGGGACGAACTTTGAGTTCCAAACTCTCTCGAAACTCAAAAGGAGAAAAGTTTGGACCAACTTCGTCCAAACTAGAAGAAAACCTCTCATTCAGACACACTTTGGGTTTCGAGCTCTCAAAAACTTAAACGGAGTAAAGTTTTGACCATGTGTCGTACAAACCACCGAAAGAACTCTCATTGGGACGAACTTTGAGTTCCAAACTCTCTCGAAACTCAAAAGGAGAAAAGTTTGGACCAACTTCGTCCAAACTAGATGAAAAACTCTCATTAAGAGGAACTTTGGGTTCCGAGCTCTCAAAAACTTAAACGTAGTAAAGTTTGGACCATGTGTCGTCCAAACCACCTAAAGAACTCTCATTGGGACGAACTTTGAGTTCCAAACTCTCTCGAAACTCAAAAGGAGCAAAGTTTGGACCAACTTCGTCCAAATTAGATGAAAAACTCGCATTCAGACGAACTTTGGGTTCCGAGCTCTCAAAAACTTAAACGGAGTAAAGTTTGGACCATGTGTCATACAAACCACCGAAAGAACTCTCATTGGGACGAACTTTGAGTTCCAAACTCTCTCGAAACTCAAAAGGAGAAAAGTTTGGACCAACTTTGTCCAAACTAGATGAAAAACTCTCATTGGGACGAACTTTGGGTTCCGAGCTCTCAAAAACATAAACGGAGTAAAGTTTGGACCATGTGTCGTCCAAACCACCTAAAGAACTCTTATTGGGACGAACTTTGAGTTCCAAACTCTCTCGAAACTCAAAAGGAGAAAAGTTTGGACCAACTTCGTCCAAACTAGAAGAAAACCTCTCATTCAGACGAACTTTGGGTTCCGAGCTCTCAAAAACTTAAACAGAGTAACGTTTGGACCATGTGTCGTCCAAACCACCTAAAGAACTCTTATTGGGACGAACTTTGAGTTCCAAACTCTCTCGAAACTCAAAAGGAGAAAAGTTTGGACCAACTTCGTCCAAACTAGAAGAAAACCTCTCATTCAGACACACTTTGGGTTTCGAGCTCTCAAAAACTTAAACGGAGTAAAGTTTTGACCATGTGTCGTACAAACCACCGAAAGAACTCTCATTGGGACGAACTTTGAGTTCCAAACTCTCTCGAAACTCAAAAGGAGAAAAGTTTGGACCAACTTTGTCCAAACTAGATGAAAAACTCTCATTGGGACGAACTTTGGGTTCCGAGCTCTCAAAAACTTAAACAGAGTAACGTTTGGACCATGTGTCGTCCAAACCACCTAAAGAACTCTTATTGGGACGAACTTTGAGTTCCAAACTCTCTCGAAACTCAAAAGGAGAAAATTTTGGACCAACTTCGTCCAAACTAGAAGAAAACCTCTCATTCAGACACACTTTGGGTTTCGAGCTCTCAAAAACTTAAACGGAGTAAAGTTTTGACCATGTGTCGTACAAACCACCGAAAGAACTCTCATTGGGACGAACTTTGAGTTCCAAACTCTCTCGAAACTCAAAAGGAGAAAAGTTTGGACCAACTTCGTCCAAACTAGATGAAAAACTCTCATTGGGACGAACTTTGGGTTCCGAGCTCTCAAAAACTTAAACGGAGTAAAGTTTGGACCATGTGTCGTCCAAACCACCTAAAGAACTCTTATTGGGACGAACTTTGAGTTCCAAACTCTCTCGAAACTCAAAAGGAGAAAAGTTTGGACCAACTTCGTCCAAACTAGAAGAAAACCTCTCATTCAGACGAACTTTGGGTTCCGAGCTCTCAAAAACTTAAACGGAGTAAAGTTTGGACCATGTGTCGTACAAAACCACCTAAAGAACTCTCATTGGGAAAAACTTTGAGTTCCAAATTCTCTCGAAACTCAAAAGGAGAAAAGTTTGGACCAACTTCGTCATAACTAGATGAAAAACTCTCATTGGGACGAACTTTGGGTTTCGAGCTCTCAAAAACTTAAACGGAGTAAACTTTGAACCATGTGTCGTCCAAACCACCTAAAGAACTTTTATTCGGATGAACTTTGAGTTCCAAACTCTCTCGAAACTCAAAAGGAGAAAAGTTTGAACCAACTTCGTCCAAACTTGAAGAAAACCTCTCATTCAGACGAACTTTGGGTTCCGAGCTCTCAAAAACTTAAACGGAGTAAAGTTTGGACCATGTGTCATACAAACCACCGAAAGAACTCTCATTGGGACGAACTTTGAGTTCCAAACTCTCTCGAAACTCAAAAGGAGAAAAGTTTGGACCAACTTTGTCCAAACTAGATGAAAAACTCTCATTGGGACGAACTTTGGGTTCCGAGCTCTCAAAAACTTAAACAGAGTAACGTTTGGACCATGTGTCGTCCAAACCACCTAAAGAACTCTTATTGGGACGAACTTTGAGTTCCAAACTCTCTCGAAACTCAAAAGGAGAAAAGTTTGGACCAACTTCGTCCAAACTAGAAGAAAACCTCTCATTCAGACACACTTTGGGTTTCGAGCTCTCAAAAACTTAAACGGAGTAAAGTTTTGACCATGTGTCGTACAAACCACCGAAAGAACTCTCATTGGGACGAACTTTGAGTTCCAAACTCTCTCGAAACTCAAAAGGAGAAAAGTTTGGACCAACTTCGTCCAAACTAGATGAAAAACTCTCATTAAGAGGAACTTTGGGTTCCGAGCTCTCAAAAACTTAAACGTAGTAAAGTTTGGACCATGTGTCGTCCAAACCACCTAAAGAACTCTCATTGGGACGAACTTTGAGTTCCAAACTCTCTCGAAACTCAAAAGGAGCAAAGTTTGGACCAACTTCGTCCAAACTAGATGAAAAACTCGCATTCAGACGAACTTTGGGTTCCGAGCTCTCAAAAACTTAAACGGAGTAAAGTTTTGGACCATGTGTCATCCAAACCACCTAAAGAACTCTCATTGGGACGAACTTTGAGTTCCAAACTCTCTCGAAACTCAAAAGGAGAAAAGTTTGGACCAACTTCGTCCAAACTAGATGAAAAACTCTCATTGGGACGAACTTTGGGTTCCGAGCTCTCAAAAACTTAAACGGAGTAAAGTTTGGACCATGTGTCGTCCAAACCACCTAAAGAACTCTCATTGGGACGAACTTTGAGTTCCAAACTCTCTCGAAACTCAAAAGGAGAAAAGTTTGGACCAACTTCGTCCAAACTAGAAGAAAA
>JAZFAW010000015.1:3008268-3042798 GCA_036850905.1 Luffa acutangula | reverse complement strand
AAAAAAACCCAAAGTTCGTTCCAATGAGAGTTTTTCATCTAGTTTGGACGAAGTTGGTCCAAACTTTGCTCCTTTTGAGTTTCGAGAGAGTTTGGAACTCAAAGTTCATCCCAATGAGAGTTCTTTAGGTGGTTTGGATGACACATTGTCCAAAGTTTAATTTGTTTAAGTTTTTGAGAGCTCGGAACCCACAGTTCGTCCCAATAACAGTTTTTCATCTAGTTTGGACGAAGTTGGTGAAAACTTTGCTCCTTTTGAATTTTGAGAGAGTTTGGAACTCAAAGTTTGATCCAATGAGAGTTCTTTAGGTGGTTTGGACGACACGTGGTCAAAAGTTTACTCCGTTTAAGTTTTTGAGAGTTCGGAACCCAAAGTTCGTCCCAATGAAAGTTTTGCATCTAGTTTGGACGAAGTTTTTCGAAACTTTGCTCCGTTTGAGTTTCGAGAGAGTTTGGAACTCAAAGTTCGTCCCAATGAGAGTTCTTTAGGTGGTTTGGACGACACATGGTCCAAACTTTACTCCGTTTAAGTTTTTTAGAGCTCGGAACCCAAACTTTGTCCCAACGAGAGTTTTTCATCTAGTTTGGACGAAGTTGGTCCAAACGTTGCTCCTTTTTAGTTTCGAGAGAGTTTGGAACTAAACGTTCCTTCCAATGAGAGTTCTTTAGTTGGTTTGGAAGACACATGGTCCAATGTTTACTTCGTTTAAGTTTTTGAGAGCTCGGAACCCAAAGTTCGTCCCAATGAGAGTTTTGCGCTAGTTTGGACGAAGTTGTTCCAAACTTTGTTCCATTTGAGTTTCGAGAGAGTTTGGAACTCAAAGTTCGTCCCAATGAGAGTTCTTTAGGTGGTTTGGACGACACATGGTCCAAACTTTACCCCGTGTAAGTATTTTAGAGCTCGGAACCCAAAGTTCGTCCCAATGAGATTTTTTAATCTAGTTTGGACAAAGTTTGTCCAAACTTTTCTCCTTTTGAGTTTCGAGAGAGTTTGTAACTCAAAGTTCGTCCCAATGAGAGTTCTTTAGGTGATTTGGACGACACATGGTCCAAACTTTACTCCATTTGAGTTTTTGAGAGCTAGGAACCCAAAGTTCGTCCCAATGAGAGTTTTTCATCTAGTTTGGACGAAGTTGGTCCAAATTTTGCTCCTTTTGAGTTTCGAGAGAGTTTGGAACTCAAGGTTTGTTCCAATGAGAGTTCTTTAGGTGGTATGGACGACACATGGTCCAAAGTTTACTCCGTTTAAGTTTTTTAGAGCTCGGAATCCACAGTTCGTCCCAATGAGAGTTTTGCATCTAGTTCGGACGAAGTTGATCCAAACTTTGCTCCGTTTGAGTTTCGAGAGAGTTTGGAACTCAAAGTTCGTCCCAATGAGAGTTCTTTAGGTGGTTTGGACGACACATGGTCCAAACTTTACTCCGTTTAAGTATTTTAGAGATCGGAACCCAAAGTTCGTCCCAATGAGAGTTTTTAATCTAGTTTGGACGAAGTTTGTCCAAACTTTTGCTCCTTTTGAGTTTCGAGAAAGTTTGTAACTCAAAGTTCGTCCCAATGAGAGTTCTTTAGGTGGTTTGGACGACACATGGTCCAAACTTTACTCCATTTAAGTTTTTGAGAGCTAGGAACCAAAAGTTCATCCCAATGAGAGTTTTTCATCTAGTTTGGACGAAGTTGGTCTAAACTTTGCTCCTTTTGAGTTTCGAGAGAGTTTGGAACTCAAAGTTCGTCCCAATGAGAGTTCTTTAGGTGCTTTGGACGACACATGGTCCAAAGTTTACTCCGTTTAAGTTTTTGAGAGCTCGGAAACCAAAGTTCGTCCCAATGAGAGTTTTGCATCTAGTTTGGACGAAGTTGATCCAAACTTTGCTCCGTTTGAGTTTCGAGAGAGTTTGGAACCCAAAGTTCGTCCCAATGAGAGTTCTTTAGGTGGTTTGGATGACACATGGTCCAAACTTTACTCCGTTTAAGTTTTTGAGAGCTTGGAACCCAAAGTTCGTCCCAATGAGAGTTTTTCATCTAGTTTGGACGATGTTGGTCCAAACTTTGCTCCTTTTGAGTTTCGAGAGAGTTTGGAACTCAAAGTTCATCCCAATGAGAGTTCTTTAGGTGGTTTGGACGACACATTGTCCAAAGTTTAATTTGTTTAAGTTTTTGAGAGCTTGGAACCCACAGTTCGTCCCAATAACAGTTTTTCATCTAGTTTGGACGAAGTTGGTGAAAACTTTGCTCCTTTTGAATTTTGAGAGAGTTTGGAACTCAAAGTTCGATCCAATGAGAGTTCTTTAGGTGGTTTGGACGACACATGGTCCAAAGTTTACTCCATTTAAGTTTTTGAGAGTTCGGAACCCAAAGTTCGTCCCAATGAAAGTTTTGCATCTAGTTTGGACGAAGTTTTTCCAAACTTTGCTCCGTTTGAGTTTCGAGAGAGTTTGGAACTCAAAGTTCGTCCCAATGAGAGTTCTTTAGGTGGTTTGGACGACACATGGTCCAAACTTTACTCCGTTTAAGTTTTTTAGAGCTCGGAACCCAAACTTAGTCCCAACGAGAGTTTTTCATCTAGTTTGGACGAAGTTGGTCCAAACGTTGCTCCTTTTTAGTTTCGAGAGAGTTTGGAACTAAACGTTCCTTCCAATGAGAGTACTTTAGTTGGTTTGGACGACACATGGTCCAATGTTTACTTCGTTTAAGTTTTTGAGAGCTCGGAACCCAAAGTTCGTCCCAATGAGAGTTTTGCATCTAGTTTGGACGAAGTTGTTCCAAACTTTGCTCCGTTTGAGTTTCGAGAGAGTTTGGAACTCAAAGTTCGTCCCAATGAGAGTTCTTTAGGTGGTTTGGACGACACATGGTCCAAAATTTACTCCGTTTACTACCATAGTACTTTTAATTTTACTCAAAAAAATTGTATCAAGATATCAGAAAATAATATTCCAATCAACAATGATCGTGAAACAATAAATCTTTTTTCAAAAAAGCTTATCCTTCATCACCGTGAAGAATTTAATTCTCTTCACATAGGACTAGTTCAAATAGCCATTAAACCTTTATTCAAACTTGGGTTAGATATTCCAGTCCTTGTTTCTTTAAGAGATAAAAGACATCTAAATTTTTCAAACTCCTTATCAGGAATCGTTCAATCCAATCTTGAAGGAGGACCTATCTTCTTCAATTGTTATCCGAATTTTACCCTCTCTTTGAAAGATCCAAACATCCTATCCTCTTTAATAGCCGATGTTTATACTCAAAATCTTAATATACAGGATCAAACTCTTTCTGCTGTAATGATTTTTAGAATCTATTACAAAAGGATCCACCGTCCTGTTAGAGGCAAATCTAGAGAGATCATCAGTCACTGTTCCCAAAAGTCTATCATGGGAACAGATCACCAGAAACCCAACGTGGAGGCTTACAGAAGCTTTCACTCCTCCAAAAAAGAATTCAAACCTTGCTCAAATTATCGAACATCCAGATGGATCAGTAGAAGTTCAATTTTCTGATGAACCAGAGAGGTCAAAGGTCAAAGACTTCATGTCTTCACGACCTAGTACTTCCGGATCAACTTCAGAAGATGGATCAAAATTCTATATGAATAGATCTAACTCGTTAAGAGTAAAATCTGTAAATATAGAACAAAATGTAGCAAATGTTCAATACGAGGATCGGCCTCAGTCACCAACTCAAATAGACATGGATAATAGATCTGTGTTTGAAAGTCAATTGAATGTCCTTATTCAAGAATTTTCAATCGATAAAGAAGCCTTAAAAAATGACTTTCTTTCCCCCAAAAACAATGCAAAAAGAAAAGCCTTTTTCAAAAACTATGATAAAGACCAAAGATCTGAGATAAGATCAAGATGGTATTCTTTCATGGAAAAAACCGAACGAAATATTTCATTTTTTACTTGGATGAAAGAGTCCGAAAATGAAATCAATATGCTTCAAGACTCTTGGAAAACCACTCAAAGAGGGAGTATACACTCTACTCATCCTCCCTTAGAGGAGATTAAATTTGAAACAATTTACGGGGAAAAGGTCAAAGCTAGCCCATTCAAAAATATTAGTGAAAAGGACGAGAAGAACGTTCCTACTCTTAAGGATATAAAAAATATCCAGCTTCGAAACAATTTTTCTAACAAAATCCTTTCTACTATAGCTAACCAAGTAGAAAAGATTGAAGGGAAAATATCAAAGCCTTCAATTGCTTCCTCTTCAAACAGAGAAATCTTTATACCTCCCATTGATGAGTCAATTCCATTATTCAAACCTACAGTAATTGACAGCAAGATTAAAATAATGTCCAAAGAAGAAGAAACCCTAGCTTTAATTGAAGAAAAGCTAAGTAATCTTCATATCTCAAAACCATCAACTTCGAAGTCAACCCCTACAATCAACGTCCTAAATAATTTTGTTATTGATCAAATTATTCAAAAAACAAGAAATCTTTCCTTAGAGGAAGAAGCGATTGAACTACCAAACGAAGTCCTAAAAATAGGAACAAGATCAAAAGCGTCAAAACCAGTGTTAATGCGAAATTGGTATCCACAACCTTCTTTCCCAGATGTCCAATTTGAAGAAAAAGCACAAATGACTCAAGCCGTTTATGACAGATTAGCCATCCATGAATGGAATATAGATGGCATATCTGATTATCTTATCCTCGTATATACCCTTACAATGCCTTTGTAGGCGATCCAGCTCAATATCAGGCCCGATCGGCTGATATCCTTTTAAACCTCAAATGTCCAACTCTAGGAGATTTTAGATGGTACAAACATATGTTTTTAAGCAAAGTCCTTATTAGAGCTGATTGCTCTTCTTCAATTTGGAAGGAACAATTCATTAAGGGTCTTCCCAGTTATTTTGCTGAAAGAGTCAAGATCAATTTAAACACAAAATATGACGGGAAAATTCCATGGGACACCCTAACCTATGGGAATCTAACTTCCTTTATACTAGGTGAAGGTCTTCGTCTCTGCAATGAGTCAAAAGTTCAATCAAAACTTAGCAAATCCTTCAGGTCAAGACGAGCCGAGTTAGGAATTTTTTGCGATCAATATGGATGTGGAAAAATTTGTCTGCCATCCACAATCAGAAAATCTTCTATCAAAAGATATCAAAAATATCAAGAACGACAAAACTATAAACCGTATAGGCAATTTCAAAGAAAGAATTATAGAAAGCCGTATAATTCTTACAATAAAAAACGACCCTTCTACAAAGGAGGAAGTTCCAAAAGAAACGTCCAATGTTACAAATGTAGATCAAATGGACATTATGCCAATAAATATCCAATGAAAAAGAAGATCAATGAATTAGAAATTGATAATGATACAAAGCAACAGCTTTTGAGTATCATTCAATCTGATTCAGAAGAGTCAATAATTTATAGTTCGGATGAAGGTCAAATTCTTGAATTACAAGAAGAAACAGATTCGTATTCTAGTAGTGATTATAATGACGAAGAATACGATGGCAAACGAGTCTGCTCAGGATGCATATGTGTCTTGACGAAAGACCAAGAAACTCTACTCAATGTTGTTGACAAGATAGACAACGTCGAACTCCAAAAGTCAATCTTACATAGCTTAAAAAACTCAATTCTTGAAAATAGAGATCAAGAAGAACAAAGTAACTTTCAACCTTATGAATGGAAGAATGTTGTCAAAAAATATGAAGAACCAAAACCAGTTACCATTCAAGATCTTCAAGCTGAGATTAATATTCTAAAAAGAGAAGTCTCAGAACTCAAAAGAAATACTGATCAAGAACTTTTTCATCTCCGTCAAGAAATATCTCAAATCAAAACCGAAGCAGAAACAAACCCCAACGAAGAGGAAGAGTCTTTCGTTGGAGCTATTTCAAGTATACGATTTCAAAAATGGTACTCTTTAGTAACTCTAAAGATCCATGATTTTACAATCACGCTCCATGCACTAATTGATTCAGGTGCAGATCAAAATTGTATTCGAGAAGGATTAATGCCTTCAATATACTTCGAAAAAACTTATGAATCCCTTCGCGGTGCTAATAATAATCAACTCATAATCAATTATAAATTATCAAAAGTCCATGTTTGCAATGAAGGAGTTTGCTTTGTAAACCCTTTCCTTTTAGTCAAAGACTTGGGACAGGAATTGATCCTAGGTACACCATTCCTCACTCAATTATATCCAATAACAATCTCAGAAGAAGGAATAATCTCTGACGTCTTAGGACAGGAGATAATATTTAAATTTACAAGTCCAATAACCCGTCATGAAATCCATAATCTTCAAAAGAAACAATTCAAAATTCAATAAATGTCATAGAAAGTAAAGAAAAACATATACAATTCTTAAAAGAAGAAATCTCTTACAAAAGAATAGAAGAAGATTTAAAAAGGAAATCAATACAAAATAATATAACCTATTTCAAATCAAAATTAGAAAAAGAAATTTGTTCAAATCTTCCAAACGCCTTTTGGAAAAGAAAGCAACATATTGTCAATCTCCCTTATATCAAAGATTTCAATGAAGAGAAAATTCCAATGAAGGCTAGACCAATACAAATGAATCCTGAATTACTAACACATTGCGAAAAGGAAATAGATGATCTTTTGCAGAAAGGTCTCATTCGAGCTTCAAAGAGCCCTTGGTCTTGTGCAGCATTCTATGTCAATAATCAAGCTGAAAAAGAACGAGGAGTTCCAAGGTTAGTTATCAATTACAAACCTCTTAATAGATTTTTGGAATGGATTAGATATCCAATTCCGAATAAACAAGATTTATTAAAAAGAATTTCAAATTCAAAAATTTTCTCAAAATTTGACATGAAGTCAGGATTTTGGCAAATTCAAATTTCAGAAAAAGATCGTTACAAAACCGCTTTTAATGTTCCTTTCGGTCAATATGAATGGAATGTTATGCCATTCGGATTAAAAAATGCTCCATCAGAATTTCAAAAAATTATGAATGATATTTTCAATCCATTTTAAGAATTTTCAATTGTTTATATTGATGATGTGTTAATATTTTCTCAAAACCTAGATCAACATTTTAAACACCTCACTATATTTTTAGATATCGTTAAACGAAATGGTTTAGTGGTATCACTTCCAAAAATCAAACTATTTCAAACTCAAATTCGATTTCTAGGATTTGATATTCATTTAGGTTTAATAAAACCTATTCAAAGATCAATAGAGTTTACTTCAAATTTTCCTGATCAAATTCTTGATAAAACTCAATTGCAACGATTTCTAGGATGCCTCAATTATGTATCTGACTTTATTCAAAATCTAAGAATCATTTGCAAATCACTTTATGAGCGACTAAAAAGGAATCCAAAGCCTTGGTCGGATGAACATACAAGGGCTGTCAAGTCTATTAAAACTTTAGTCAAATCAATTCCATGTTTGAGTCTTGTCAATCCAAAAGCTGAATTAATAGTGGAGTCTGACGCATCCGATATCGGATATGGAGGAATCCTAAAACAGTGTGTTGATAACAAAGAATCAATTATCAGATTTCATTCTGGAGTTTGGAATAGTACTCAGAAAAATTATTCAACAGTCAAAAAAGAAATCTTAGCAATAGTCTTATGTGTTCAAAAGTTTCAAGGAGATTTAATTAATAAAAGTTTTACAATAAAAACGGATTCAAGAGCCTCAAAATTTATTTTAGAAAAAGATGTAAAGAATCTTGTTTCAAAACAGATATTTGCAAGGTGGCAAGCAATCTTGTCATGCTTTGATTTCAAAATTTTGCCTATAAAAGGAGTTCAAAATCCCTTGGCTGATTACCTCTCAAGGGAGTTCCTTACAAGAAAAACTCTTTCTCTCTCTCTCTCTAAAAATGAGTGATCAGCGAGGCAAAGCCTCTTCATCTTCTTCAAAGGGCAAAAGCCCAGCTTCATCTTCAAAATCTCCAGCTCCTATGAGCGCAGATCAATATGCCATGGATCTTGGCTTCACTCCTGTGAACTGTCCAAAAACCAGAAGTGCATCTCTTCAAATTCGTGATTCAATGGAGTCTTTAACTCCACCCCCGAGGCCATCTGCCTCTCTTGCACGGCCTTCTGTCGTTCCTTCAATGAGACCTACTGTCTCTCCAACCTCTGTAACTCAAACGAGACCTACTGTCTCCCCAATTACTCAAGCTTCTTCTCAAGTGGGATCTTCTATCCCTACGACTTTTGCGGATGCTGTTCAGCCTCCCAAAAGATTTATTCCAAAACCCGAGATCAAAAATTATTTTGAAAAATCACTTCAATTATCAGAACCAATAGTTGAACCCGAATTCGACGGGTCTTCAATTTTTGAAATTATTCAAAATATTTATCCTCAAGGATTCTATTTCATTCCAGAATCCTTGCTCAAAACCAGAAAATATTATGAATTCATTCTGGTAGATTCAAAATATGTCGAGATAACCCATATCCCAGACAGAAATGATCCATCAATTATAGCTTATTCAAAGCTAAAAATCAAAAAGGTCATAAACCCTACTCATTGGAATCAAAATATCCTTACCGAAAGAGCCCTTTCAAAACCTTTCAATCCTCAAACATACTCATACCGGGACTATATCGAAGCCTGGTATAAAGTTATGTGGTACAAAAAATATGACCATTCTTGGTTCATTCAATTTTTTCAAAATGCTTACAAATGTCAATTTCCTTTTTGGTTCACCAAATGGTGGAAAACCTTCGGATCCTCCGAAGAAATTTTTCCCGTTCCAATCCAATAATCTTTTCATTATTTTTCTCAAACAATATACAAAAATGCATTTCCTCTCAATATGCGTTTTTGTTTATACTTACAAATTCCCTGGATTTTCTGTTGGAATTTCCAGGCAAATTCATATTCATATTTCAAACAACTTGTAAAAATTCTTCAAATCAAATGGTGGGATAAATATAATTTTTCTCACGCCGGTATAAAAGAAATCAAACAATGGTTTGCCGACAACGGCTACCTTCAAGACCTTTCAAAGAAGAAAAATGAATAATTCTTAAATTAAAAATCCAAGCTCTTAGCTGCTTTGGCGCAGACAACGACTGAAGCAGACTTTCAAAAGATACTTAATCAAGCAACATCAATAGCATCCTCATCCTCTCATCACAACTCCGATGTAGAAAATGAAGAAGACGAGGATGAATATGACCTCAATGATCCTTTTCTAGATTCACAACCCATGTGAGTCTATTATTTTCAAAAAAAAAAAAAATGTGTGTGTAAACAAAAAAAGTTGTAAATTATAAGTGTGTGTACATTAAAATCTCTTGTAAATTATCATAAAACTCCACCTCAGAGCATAAAGAAAAGATCCAAGTCTCCTAGCTGAAGAAAATTGTGAACACTCATTGTAAAGGACTATTGCAGAGGACTGTTGCGGTGTGTGGTCCCGGTTATAAGCCACGAGATGTGTAGTAAATCCGTTGGTCAGCATACCTTGCCTTCACGCCTGATAAAGTGAGAAGACATAATATTCAAAGCCATCAGACAAGGACAATAATTGCAGACTTTATTAAAGCTACTTTAATAAAGAGATATGACAAAAGATGGAGGGGGAACACAACATATCATATCACTTTGTTTTGTCATTTTGTAATTTTGTCGTTTTGTAATTATTATACCTTTAATAATTTTATCTTTTGTCACATCAATCTAGTCAGGGGTCCTGTCCTGTCGGATTGATTGTTATCTTTTAATTTTTGATGATTACTTGTAAACACAAGACTCATTAATGTTCTGATTAAAGTGAAAAGATTTGGTCTATTTATCAAATCTTATATTTCAAGATCGAAATGCTTAGGTTAATCCATGAATGGATCACTTAAGCTTGCAAAACCTTTTGCTTTCGATCTTGTTGTATGAACCCTTCTGGTTAAGACCTTTAATGTCTCGTTTTCTCTTGTAAATCCACTTGTAACTAATAGGTGTTACCCATCAAACAAATCCACTTGCAAAACCTTTTGCTTTCGATCTTGCTGTATGAAACAAGTATACAATTTGTTTACATTCACTATCTACGAGTTTAAGGGCATAAAACCCAACAGAAAAATGGTCCAAAGTTTACTCCGTTTAAGTTTTTGAGAGCTTGGAACCCAAAGTTTGTCCCAATGAGAGTTTAGCTTCTAGTTTGGACGAAGTTGATCCAAACTTTGCTCTGTTTGAGTTTCAAGAGAGTTTGGAACTCAAAGTTCGTCCCAATGAGAGTTCTTTAGGTGGTTTGGACGACACATGGTCCAAAGTTTACTCCGTTTATGTTTTTTAGAGCTGGGTACCCAAAGTTCGTCCCAATGAGAGTTTTGCATCTAGTTTGGACGAAGTTGATCCAAACTTTGCTCCGTTTGAGTTTCGAGAGATTTTTGAACTCAAAGTTCGTCCCAATGAGAGTTCTTTAGGTGGTTTGGACGACACATGGTCCAAAGTTTACTCCGTTTAAGTTTTTGAGAGCTCGGAACCCAAAGTTAGTCCCAATGAGAGTTTTGCATCTAGTTTGGAGGAAGTTGGTCCTAACTTTGCTCCTTTTGAGTTTCGAGAGAGTTTGGAACTCAAAGTTCGTCCCAATGAGAGTTCTTTAGGTGGTTTGGACGACACATGGTCCAAAGTTTACTCCGTTTAAGTTTTTGAGAGCTCGGAACCCACAGTTCGTCCCAATAACAGTTTTTCGTCTAGTTTGGACGAAGTTGGTCCAAACTTTCCTCCTTTTGAGTTTCGAGAGAGTTTGGAACTCAAAGTTCGTCCCAATGAGAGTTCTTTAGGTGGTTTGGACGACACATGGTCATAAGTTTACTCCGTTTAAGTTTTTGAGAGCTAGAAACCCAAAGTTCGTCCGAATGAGAGTTTTTCATCTAGTTTGGACGAAGTTGGTCCAAACTTTGCTCCGTTTGAGTTTCGGGAGAGATTGGAACTCAACGTTCGTTCCAATGAGAGTTCTTTAGGTGGTTTGGACGACACATGGTCAAAAGTTTACTCCGTTTAAGTTTTTGAGAGCTTGGAACCCAAAGTTCGTCCCAATGAGAGTTTTGCATCTAGTTTGGACGAAGTTGATCCTAACTTTGCTCCTTTTGAGTTTCGAGAGAGTTTGGAACTCAAAGTTCGTCCCAATGAGAGTTCTTTAGGTGGTTTGGACGACATATGGTCCAAAGTTTACTCCGTTTAAGTTTTTGAGAGCTCGGAACCCACAGTTCGTCCCAATAACAGTTTTTCATCTAGTTTGGACGAAGTTGGTCCAAACTTTGCTCCGTTTGAGTTTCGGGAGAGATTGGAACTCAACGTTCGTTCCAATGAGAGTTCTTTAGGTGGTTTGGACGACACATGGTCAAAAGTTTACTCCGTTTAAGTTTTTGAGAGCTTGGAACCCAAAGTTCGTCCCAATGAGAGTTTTGCATCTAGTTTGGACGAAGTTGATCCAAACTTTGCTCTGTTTGAGTTTCGAGAGAGTTTGGAACTCAAAGTTCGTCCCAATGAGAGTTTTTCATCTAGTTTGGACGAAGTTTGTCCAAACTTTTCTCCTTTTGATTTTCGAGAGAGTTTGGAACTCAAAGTTCGTCCCAATGAGAGTTTTTCATCTAGTTTGGACGAAGTTGGTCCAAACTTTGCTCCTTTTTAGTTTCGAGAGAGATTGGAACTAAACGTTCGTTCCAATGGGAGTTCTTTACGTGGTCTGGACGACACATGGTCCAAAGTTTACTCCGTCTAAGTTTTTGAGAGCTCGCAACCCAAAGTTCGTCCCTATGAGAGTTTTGCATCTAGTTTGGACGAAGTTGTTCCAAACTTCGCTCCGTTTGAGTTTCGAGAGCGTTAGGAAATCAAAGTTCATCCAAATGAGAGTTCTTTAGGTGGTTTGGACGACACATGGTCCAAACTTTACTCCCGTTTAAATTTTTTAGAGCTCGGAACCCAAACTTCGTCCCAATGAGAGTTTTTCATCTAGTTTGTACGAAGTTGGTCAAAACTTAACTCCTTTTGAGTTTCGAGAGAGTTTGGAACTCAAAGTTCGTCCCAATGAGAAATCTTAAGGTGGTTTGGATGACAAATGGTCCAAACTTTACTCTGTTTAAGTTTTTAAGAGCTCGGAACCCAAAGTTCGTTCGGATGAGAGTTATTCACTAGTTTGGACGAAGTTGGTCCAAAGTTTGCTCCTTTTGAGTTTCGAGAGAGTTTGGAACTCAAAGTTCGTCCCAATGAGAGTTCTTTAGGTGGTTTGGACGACACATGGTCCAAACTTTACTCCGTTTAAGTTTTTGAGAGCTCGGAACCCAAAGTTCGTCCCAATGAAAGTTTTTTCCTCTAGTTTGGACGAAGTTGGTCCAAACTTTTCTCCTTTTGATTTTCAAGAGAGTTTGGAACTCAAAGTTCGTCCCAATGAGAGTTCTTTAGGTGGTTTGGACGACACATGGTCCAAACTTTACTCTGTTTAAGTTTTTGAGAACTCGGAACCCAAAGTTCGTCCCAATGAAAGTTTTTTCATCTAGTTTGGACGAAGTTGGTCCAAACTTTGCTCCTTTTGAGTTTCGAGAGAGTTTGGAACTCAACGTTCGTTCCAATGAGAGTTCTTTAGGTGGTTTGGACGACACATGGTCCAAAGTTTACTCCGTTTAAGTTTTTGAGAGCTTGGAACCCAAAGTTCGTCCCAATGAGAGTTTTGCATCTAGTTTGGACGAAGTTGATCCAAACTTTGCTTTGTTTGAGTTTCGAGAGAGTTAGGAACTCAAAGTTCGTCCGAATGAGAGTTTTTCATCTAGTTTGGACGAAGTTGGTCCAAACTTTTCTCCTTTTGATTTTCGAGAGAGTTTGGAACTCAAAGTTCATCCCAATGAGAGTTCTTTAGGTGGTTTGGACGACACATGGTCCAAACTTTACTCTGTTTAAGTTTTTGAGAGCTCGGAACCCAAAGTTCGTCCATATCAGAGTTTTTCAACTAGTTTGGACGAAGATTGTCAAAACTTTGCTCCTTTTGAGTTTCGAGAGAGTTTGGAACTCAAAGTTCGTCCCAATGAGAGTTCTTTAGGTGGTTTGGACGACACATGGACCAAACTTTACTCCGTTTATGTTTTTGAGAGCTCGGAACCCAAAGTTCGTCCCAATGAAAGTTTTTTCATCTAGATTGGACGAAGTTGGTCCAAACTTTTCTCCTTTTGATTTTCGAGAGAGTTTGGAACTCAAAGTTCGTCCCAATGAGAGTTCTTTAGGTGGTTTGGTCGACACATGGTCCAAACTTTACTCTGTTTAAGTTTTTGAGAGCTCGGAACCCAAAGTTCGTCCCAATGAGAGTTTTTCATCTAGTTTGGACGAATTTGGTCCAAACTTTGCTCCTTTTGAGTTTCGAGAGAGGTTGGAACTCAACGTTCGTTCCAATGAGAGTTTTGTAGGTGGTTTGGACGACACATGGTCCAAAGTTTACTCCGTTAAGTTTTTGAGAGCTCGGAACCCAAAGTTCGTCCCAATGAGAGTTTTTCATCTAGTTTGGACGAAGTTGGTCCAAACTTTTATCTTTTTGAGTTTCGAGAGAGTTTGGAACTCAAAGTTCGTCCCAATGAGAGTTCTTTAGGTGGTTTGGACGACACATGGTCCAAACTTTACTCCATTTAAGTTTTTTAGAGCTCGGAACCCAAACTTCGTCCCAACCCAAACTTCGTCCCAATGAGAGTTTTTCATCTAGTTTGTACGAAGTTGGTCAAAACTTAACTCCTTTTGAGTTTCGAGAGAGTTTGGAACTCAAAGTTCGTCCCAATGAGAAATCTTAAGGTGGTTTGGATGACACATGGACCAAACTTTACTCTGTTTAAGTTTTTAAGAGCTCGGAACCCAAAGTTCGTCCGAATGAGAGTTATTCACTAGTTTGGACGAAGTTGGTCCAAAGTTTGCTCCTTTTGAGTTTCGAGAGAGTTTGGAACTCAAAGTACGTCCCAATGAGAGTTCTTTAGGTGGTTTGGACGACACATGGTCCAAACTTTACTCTGTTTAAGTTTTTGAGAACTCGGAACCCAAAGTTCGTCCGTATGAGAGTTTTTCATCTAGTTTGGACGAAGTTGGTCCAAACGTTTCTCCTTTTGAGTTTCGAGAGAGTTTGGAACTCAAAGTTCGTCCCAATGAGAGTTCTTTAGGTGGTTTGGACGACACATGGTCCAAACTTTACTCCATTTAAGTTTTTGAGAGCTAGGAACCCAAAGTTCGTCCGAATGAGAGTTTTTCATCTAGTTATGACGAAGTTGGTCCAAACTTTGCTCCTTTTGAGTTTCGAGAGAGTTTGGAACTCAACGTTCGTTCCAATGAGAGTTCTTTAGGTGGTTTGGACGACACATTGTCCAAAGTTTACTACGTTTAAGTTTTTGAGAGCTTGGAACCCAAAGTTCGTCCCAATGAGAGTTTTGCATCTAGTTTGGATGAAGTTGATCCAAACTTTGCTCTGTTTGAGTTTCGAGAGAGTTTGGAACTCAAAGTTCGTCCCAATGAGAGTTTTTCATCTAGTTTGGACGAAGTTGGTCCAAACTTTTCTCCTTTTGATTTTCGAGAGAGTTTGGAACTTAAAGTTCATCCCAATGAGAGTTCTTTAGGTGGATTAGACGACACATGGTACAAACTTTACTCTGTTAAGTTTTTGAGAGCTCGGAACCCAAAGTTCGTCCATATCAGAGTTTTTAAACTAGTTTGGACGAAGTTTGTCCAAACTTTGCTCCTTTTGAGTTTCGAGAGAGTTTGGAACTCAAAGTTCGTCCCAATGAGAGTTCTTTAGGTGGTTTGGACGACACATGGTCCAAACTTTACTCCGTTTAAGTTTTTGAGAGCTCGGAACCCAAAGTTCGTCCCAATGAAAGTTTTTTCATCTAGTTTGGTCGAAGTTGGTCCAAACTTTTCTCCTTTTGATTTTCGAGAGAGTTTGGAACTCAAAGTTCGTCCGAATGAGAGTTCTTTAGGTGGTTTGGACGACACATGGTCCAAACTTTACGCTGTTTAAGTTTTTGAGAGCTCGGAACCCAAAGTTCGTCCCAATGAGAGTTTTTCATTTAGTATGGACGAAGTTGGTCGAAACTTTGTACCTTTTGAGTTTCGAGAGAGTTTGGAACTCAAAGTTCGTCCCAATGAGTGTTCTTTAGGTTGTTTGGACGACACATGGTCCAGACTTTACTCCCTTTAAGTTTTTGAGAGCTCGGAACCCAAAGTTCGTCCCAATGAGAGTTTTTTATCTAGTTTGGACGAAGTTGGTCCAAACTTTTCTCATTTTGAGTTTCGAGAGAGTTTGGAACTCAAAGTTCGATCCGATGAGAGTTCTTTAGGTCGTTTGGACGACACATGGTCCAAAGTTTATTCCATTTAAGTTTTTGAGAACTCGGAACCCAAAGTTGGTCCCAATGAGAGTTTTTCATGTAGTTTGGACGAAGTTGGTCCAAACTTTGCTCCTTTTGAGTTTCGAGAGAGTTTGGAACTCAACGTTCGATCCAATGAGAGTTCTTTAGGTGGTTTGGACGACACATGGTCCAACGTTTATTCCGTTTATGTTTTTGAGAGCTCGGAACCCAAAGTTCGTCCCAATGAGAGTATTTCATTTAGTTTGGACGAAGTTGGTCCAAACTTTGTACCTTTTGAGTTTCGAGAAAGTTTGGAACTAAACGTTCGTCCCAATGAGAGTTCTTTAGGTGGTTTGGACGACACATGGTCCAAAGTTTACTCCGTTTAAGTTTTTGAGAGCTCAGAACCCAAAGTTCGTTCGAATGAGAGTTTTTTCATGTAGTTTGGACGAAGTTTGTCCAAACTTTGCTCCTTTTGAGTTTCGAGAGAGTTTGGAACTCAAAGTTCGTCCCAATGAGAGTTCTTTAAGTGGTTTGGACGACACATGGTCCAAAGTTTACTCTGTTTAAGTTTTTGAGAGCTCGGAACCCACAGTTCGTCCCAATAACAGTTTTTCGTATAGTTTGGACGAAGTTCGTACAAACTTTTCTCCTTTTGAGTTTCGAGAGAGTTTGGAACTCAAAGTTCGTCCCAATGAGAGTTCTTTAGGTGGTTTGGACGACACATGGTCCAAACTTTACTCTGTTTAAGTTTTTGAGAGCTCGGAACCCAAAGTTCGTCTGAATGAGAGTTTTTCATCTAGTTTGGACGAATTTGGTCCAAACTTCGCTCCTTTTGAGTCTTGAGGGAGTTTGGAACTGAAAGTTCGTCAAAATGAGAGTTCTTTAGGTGGTTTGGACGACACATGGTCCAAAGTTTACTCCGTTTAAGTTTTCGAGAGCTCGGAACCAAAAGTTCATCCCAATGAGAGTTTTTCATCTAGTTTGGACGAAGTTGGTCCAAACTTTACTCCTTTTGAGTTTCGAGAGAGGTTGGAACTCAAAGTTCGTCCCAATGAGAGTTCTTTAGGTGGTTTGGATGACACATGGTCCAAACTTTACTACGTTTATGTTTTTGAGAGCTCGGAACCCAAACTTCATCCCAATGAGTGTTTTTCATCTAGTTTTTACGAAGTTGGTCCAAACTTTGCTCCTTTTGAGTTTCGGGAGAGTTTGGAACTCAAAGTTCGTCCCAATGAGAGTTCTTTAGGTGGTTTGGACGACACATGGTCCAAACTTTACTCCGTTTAAGTTTTTGAGAGATAGGAACCCAAAGTTCGTCCGAATGAGAGTTTTTCATCTAGTTTGGACAAAGTTGGTCCAAACTTTGCTCCGTTTGAGTTTCGAGAGAGTTTGGAACTCAACGTTCGTTCCAATGAGAGTTCTTTAGGTGGTTTGGACGACACATGGTCCAAACTTTACTCCGTTTAAGTTTTTTAGATCTCGGAACCCAAAGTTCGTCCCAATGAGAGTTTATCAACTAGTTTGGACGAAGTTGGTCCAAACTTTGCTCCTTTTTAGTTTCGAAAGAGTTTGGAACTAAACGTTCGTTCCAATGGGAGTTCTTTAGGTGGTTTGGACGACACATGGTCCAAAGTTTACTCCGTTAAGTTTTTGAGAACTCGGACCCAAAGTTCGTCCCAATGAGAGTTTTTCATCTAGTTTGGACGAAGTTGGTCCAAACTTTGCTCCTTTTGAGTTTCGAGAGACTTTGGAACTCAAAGTTCGTCCCAATGAGAGTTCTTTAGGTGGTTTGGACGACACATGGTCCAAAGTTTACTCCTAAGTTTTTGAGAGCAAGGAACCCAAAGTTCGTCCCAATGAGAGGTTTTCATCTAGTTTGGACGAAGTTGGTTCAAACTTTGCTCCTTTTGAGTTTCGAGAGAGCTCGGAACTCAAAGTTCGTCCCAATGAGAGTTCTTTAGGTTGTTTGGACAACACATGGTCCAAACTTTACTCCGTTTAAGTTTTTGAGAGCTCGGAACCCAAAGTTCGTCCCAATGAGAGTTTTTTATCTAGTTTGGATGAAGTTGGTCCAAACTTTGCTCCTTTTGAGTTTCGAGAGAGTTTGGAACTCAAAGTTCGATCCAATGAGAGTTCTTTAGGTGGTTTGGACGACACATGGTCCAAAGTTTACTCCGTTTAAGTTTTTGAGAGCTCGGAACCCAAAGTTCATCCGAATGAGAGTTTTTCATCTAGTTTGGACGAAGTTGGTCCAAACTTTGCTCCTTTTGAGTTTCAAGAGAGTTTGGAACTCAACGTTCGTTCCAATGAGAGTTCTGTAGGTGGTTTGGACGACACATGGTCCAAAGTTTACGTTACGTTTTTGAGAGCTCGGAACCCAAAGTTCGTCCCAATGAGAGTTTTTCATCTAGTTTGGAGTTTCGAGAGAGTTTGGAACTCAATGTTCGTCCCAATGAGAGTTCTTTAGGTGGTTTGGACGACACATTGTCCAAAGTTTACTCCGTTTAGTTTTTTAGAGCAAGGAACCCAAAGTTCGTCCCAATGAGAGTTTTTCATCTAGTTTGGACGAAGTTGGTCCAAACTTTTCTCCTTTTGAGTTTCGAGAGAGTTTAGAACTCAAAGATCGTCCCAATGAGAGTTCTTTAGGTGGTTTGGACGACATATGGTGCAAAGTTTACTCCGTTTAAGTTTTTGAGAGCAAGGAACCCAAAGTTCGTCCCAATGAGAGTTTTTCATCTAGTTTGGACGAAGTTGGTACAAACTTTGCTCCTTTTGAGTTTCGATAGAGTTCGGAACTCAAAATTCGATCCGATGAGAGTTCTTTAGGTGGTTTGGACAACACATGGTCCAAACTTTACTCCGTTTAAGTTTTTGAGAGCTCGGAACCCAAAGTTCGTCCCAATGAGAGTTTTTTATCTAGTTTGGACGAAGTTGGTCCAAACTTTGCTCCTTTTGAGTTTCGAGAGAGTTTGGAACTCAAAGTTCGATCCAATGAGAGTTCTTTAGGTTGTTTGGACGACACATGGTCCAAAGTTTACTCCGTTTAAGTTTTTGAGAGCTTGGAACCCAAAGTTCGTCCGAATGAGAGTTTTTCATCTAGTTTGGACGAAGTTGGTCCAAACTTTGCTCCTTTTGAGTTTCAAGAGAGTTTGGAACTCAACGTTCGTTCCAATGAGAGTTCTGTAGGTGGTTTGGACGACACATGGTCCAAAGTTTACGTTAAGTTTTTGAGAGCTCGGAACCCAAAGTTCGTCCCAATGAGAGTTTTTCATCTAGTTTGGAGTTTCGAGAGAGTTTGGAACTCAATGTTCGTCCCAATGAGAGTTCTTTAGGTGGTTTGGACGACACATTGTCCAAAGTTTACTCCGTTTAGTTTTTTAGAGCAAGGAACCCAAAGTTCGTCCCAATGAGACTTTTTCATCTAGTTTGGACGAAGTTGGTCCAAACTTTGCTCCTTTTGAGTTTCGAGAGAGTTTGGAACTCAAAGTTCGTCCCAATGAGAGTTCTTTAGGTGGTTTGGACGACACATGGTCTAGACTTTACTTCGTTTAAGTTTTTGAGAGCTCGGAACCCAAAGTTCGTCCCAATGAGAGTTTTTTTATCTAGTTTGGACGAAGTTGATCCAAACTTCTCCTTTTGAGTTTCGAGAGAGTTTGGAACTCAAAGTTCGATCCGATGAGAGTTTTTTAGGTCGTTTGGACGACACATGGTCCAAAGTTTACTCCATTTAAGTTTTTGAGAGCAAGGAACCCAAAGTCCGTCCCGATGAGAGTTTTTCATCTAGTTTAGACGAAGTTGGTCCAAACTTTTCTCCTTTTGAGTTTCGAGAGAGTTTGGAACTCAACGTTCGATACAATGAGAGTTCTTTAGGTGGTTTGGACGACACATGGTCCAAAGTTTATTCCGTTTAAGTTTTTGAGAGCTCGGAACCCAAAGTTCGTCCAAATGAGAGTTTTTCATCTAGTTTGGACGAAGTTGGTCCAAACTTTGTACCTTTTGAGTTTCGAGAGAGTTTGGAACTCAAAGTTCGTCCCAATGAGAGTTCTTTAGGTGGTTTGGATGACACATGGTCCAAAGTTTACTCCATTTAAGTTTTTGAGAGCTCGAACCCAAAGTTCGTCCCAATGAGAGTTTTTCATGTAGTTTGGACGAAGTTGGTCCAAACTTTGCTCCTTTTGATTTTCGAGAGGGTTTGGAACTGAAAGTTCGTCCCAATGAGAGTTCTTTAGGTGGTTTGGACGACACATGGTCCAAACTTTACTCTGTTTAAGTTTTTGAGAGCTCGGAACCCAAAGTTCGTCCCAATGAGAGTTTTTTATCTAGTTTGGACGAAGTTGGTCCAAACTTTTCTCCTTTTGAGTTTCGAGAGAGTTTGGAACTCAACGTTCGATACAATGAGAGTTCTTTAGGTGGTTTGGACGACACATGGTCCAAAGTTTATTCCGTTTAAGTTTTTGAGAGCTTGGAACCCAAAGTTCGTCCCAATGAGAGCTTTTCATCTAGTTTGGACGAAGTTGGTCCAAACTTTGTACCTTTTGAGTTTCGAGAGAGTTTGGAACTCAAAGTTCGTCCCAATGAGAGTTCTTTAGGTGGTTTGGACGACACATGGTCCAAAGTTTACTCCATTTAAGTTTTTGAGAGCTCGAACCCAAAGTTCGTCCCAATGAGAGTTTTTCATGTAGTTTGGACGAAGTTGGTCCAAACTTTGCTCCTTTTGAGTTTCGAGAGAGTTTGGAACTCAACGTTCGATACAATGAGAGTTCTTTAGGTGGTTTGGACGACACATGGTCCAAAGTTTATTCCGTTTAAGTTTTTGAGAGCTCGGAACCCAAAGTTCGTCCCAATGAGAGTTTTTCATCTAGTTTGGACGAAGTTGGTCCAAACTTTGTACCTTTTGAGTTTCGAGAGAGTTTGGAACTCAAAGTTCGTCCCAATGAAAGTTCTTTAGGTGGTTTGGACGACACATGGTCGAAAGTTTACTCCGTTTAAGTTTTTTAGAGTTCAGAACCCAAAGTTCGTCCGAATGAGAGTTTTTCTTCTAGTTTGGACGAAGTTTGTCCAAACTTTGCTCCTTTTGAGTTTCGAGAGAGTTTGGAACTCAAAGTTTGTCCCAATGCAAGTTCTTTAGGTGGTTTGGACGACACATGGTCCAAAGTTTACTCCGTTTAAGTTTTTGAGAGCTGGGAACCCAAACTTCATCCCAATGACAGTTTTTTATCTAGTTTGGATGAAGTTTGTCCAAACTTTGCTCGTTTTGAGTTTCGAGAGAGTTTTGAAGTCAAAGTTCGTCCCAATGAGAGTTCTTTAGGTGGTTTGCACGACACATGGTCCAAAGTTTACTCCGTTTTAGTTTTTGAGACCTCGGAACGCAAAGTTCGTCCCAATGAGAGTTTTGCATCTAGTTTGGACGAAGTTGTTCCAAACTTTGCTCGTTTTGAGTTTCGAGAGAGTTTGGAACTCAACGTTCGTTCCAATGAGAGTTCTTTAGGTTGTTTGGACGACACATGGTCCAAAGTTTACACCGTTTAAGTTTTTGAGTCCTCGGAACCCAAAGTTCGTCCCAATGAGAGTTTTTCATCTAGTTTGGACGAAGTTGTTTCAAACTTTTCTCCATTTGAGGTTCGAGAGACTTTGGAACTCAATGTTCATCCCAATGAGAGTTCTTTAGGTGGTTTGGATGACACATGGTCCAAAGTTTACTCCGTTTAAGTTTTTGAGAGCTGGGATACCAAAGTTCGTCCCAATGAGAGTTTTTCATCTAGTTTGGACGAAGTTGATCCAAACTTTGCTCCTTTTTAGTTTCGAGAGAGTTTGGAACTCAAAGTTCGTCCCAATAAGAGTTCTTTAGGTGGTTTGGACGACACATGGTCCAAACTTTACTCCGTTTAAGTTTTTGAGTGCTCGGAACCCAAACTTCGTCCCGATGAAAGTTTTTCATCTAGTTTGGACGAAGTTGGTCCAAACTTTGCTCCTTTTGAGTTTCGAGAGAGTTTGGAACTCAACGTTCGTTCCAATGAGAGTTCTTTAGGTGGTTTGGATGGCACATGATCCAAACTTTACTCCGTTTAAGTTTTTCAGAGCTCGGAACCCAAAGTTCGTCCAAATGAGAGTTTTTCATCTAGTTTGGACGAAGTTGGTCCAAACTTTGCTCCTTTTGAGTTTCGAGAGAGTTTGGAACTCAACGTTCGTTCCAATGAGAGTTCTTTAGGTGGTTTGGACGAAAAATGGTCCAAAGTTAATTCCGTTTAAGTTTTTGAGAGCTAGGAACCCAAAGTTCGTCCCAATGAGAGTTTTTCATCTAGTTTGGACGAAGTTGATCCAAACTTTGCTCCTTTTTAGTTTCGAGAGAGTTTGGAACTCAAAGTTCGTCCCAATAAGAGTTCTTTAGGTGGTTTGGACGACACATGGTCCAAACTTTACTCCGTTTAAGTTTTTGAGAGCTCGGATCCCAAAGTTTGTCCCAATGAGAGTTTTTCATCTAGTTTGAAAGAAGTATGTCCAAACTTTGCTCCTTTTGAGTTTCGAGAGAGTTTGGAACTCAACGTTCGTTCCAATGAGAGTTCTTTAGGTGGTTTGGACGACACATGGTCCAAAGTTTACACCGTTTAAGTTTTTGAGTCCTCGGAACCCAAAGTTCGTCGCAATGAGAGTTTTTCATCTAGTTTGGACGAAGTTGTTTCAAACTTTTCTCCATTTGAGGTTCGAGAGAGTTTGGAACTCAATGTTCATCCCAATGAGAGTTCTTTAGGTGGTTTGGATGAAACATGGTCCAAAGTTTACTCCGTTTAAGTTTTTGAGAGCTGGGAACCCAAAGTTCGTCCCAATGAGAGTTTTTCATCTAGTTTGGACGAAGTTGATCCAAACTTTGCTCCTTTTTAGTTTCGAGAGAGTTTGGAACTCAAAGTTCGTCCCAATAAGAGTTCTTTAGGTGGTTTGGACGACACATGGTCCAAACTTTACTCCGTTTAAGTTTTTGAGAGCTCGGAACCCAAAGTTCGTCCCAATGAGAGTTTTTCATCTAGTTTGGACGAAGTTGGTCCAAACTTTGCTCCTTTTGAGTTTCGAGAGAGTTTGGAACTCAACGTTCGTTCCAATGAGAGTTCTTTAGGTGGTTTGGACGACACATGGTCCAAACTTTACTCCGTTTAAGTTTTTGAGAGCTCGGAACATAAAGTTCGTCCCAATGAGAGTTTTTCATCTAGTTTGAAAGAAGTATGTCCAAACTTTGCTCCTTTTGAGTTTCGAGAGAGTTTGATACTCAAAGTTCGTCCCAATGAGAGTTCTTTAGGTGGTTTGGATGACACATGGTCCAAACTTTACTCCGTTAAAGTTTTTGAGAGCACGGAACCCAAAGTTCGTCCCAATGAGAGTTTTTCATCCAGTTTGGACGAAGTTGGTCAAAACTTTGCTCCTTTTGAGTTTCGAGAGAGTTTGGAACTCAAAGTTCGATCCAATGTGAGTTCTTTAGGTGGTTTGGACGACACATGGTCCAAAGTTTACTCCATTTATGTTTTTGAGAGCTCGGAACCCAAAGTTCGTCCCAATGAGAGTTTTTCATGTAGTTTGGACGAAGTTGGTCCAAACTTTGCTCCTTTTGAGTTTCGAGAGAGTTTGGAACTCAACGTTCGTTCCAATGAGAGTTCTTTAGGTGGTTTGGACGACACATGGTCCAAAGTTTTATCCGTTTAAGTTTTGGAGAGCTCGGAACCCAAAGTTCGTCCCAATGAGAGTTTTTCATCTAGTTTGGACGAAGTTGGTCCAAACTTTGCACCTTTTGAGTTTCGAGAGAGTTTGGAACTCAAAGTTCGTTCCAATGAGAGTTCTTTAGGTGGTTTGGACGACACATGGTCCAAAGTTTACTTCGTTTAAGTTTTTGAGAGCTCGGAACCCAAAGTTCGTCCGAATGAGAGTTTTTCATCTAGTTTGGACGAAGTTGGTCCAAACTTTGCTCCTTTTGAGTTTCGAGACAGTTTGGAACTCAAAGTTCGTCCCAATGAAAATTCTTTAGGTGGTTTGGACGACACATGGTCCAAACTTTACTCCGTTTAAGTTTTTTAAAGCTCGGAACCCAAACTTCGTCTGAATGAGAGTTTTTCATCTAGTTCGGATGAAGTTGGTCTACACTTTGCTCCTTTTGAGTTTCAAGAGAGTTTGGAACTCATAGTTCGTCCCAATGAGAGTTCTTTAGGTGGTTTGGACGACACATGGTCCAAAGTTTACTCCGTTTAAGTTTTTGAGAGCTGGGAACCCAAACTTCGTCCCAATGAGAGTTTTTCATCTAGTTTGGACGAAGTTGGTCCAAACTTTTCTCCTTTTGAGTTTCGAGAGAGTTTGGAACTCAAAGTTCATCCCAATGAGAGTTCTTTAGGTGGTTTGGATGACACATGGTCCAAACTTTACTCCATTTAAGTTTTTGAGACCTCGGAACCCAAAGTTCGTCCCATGAGAGCTTTTCATCTAGTTTGGACGAAGTTGTTCCAAACTTTGCTCCTTTTGAAGTTCGAGAGAGTTTGGAACTGAAAGTTCGTCCCAATGAGAGTTCTTTAGGTGGTTTGGATGACACATGGTCCAGACTTTACTCTGTTTAAGTTTTTGACAGCTCGGAACCCAAGGTTCATTCCAATGAGAGTTTTTCATCTAGTTTGGACGAAGTTGGTCCAAACTTTGCTCCTTTTGAGTTTCGAGAGAGTTTGGAACTCAGAGTTCGTCCCAATGAGAGTTCTTTAGGTGGTTTGGACGACACATGGTCCAAAGTTTACTCCGTTTAAGTTTTTGAGAGCTCCATTTCCCCCATCTTGACTCATGATGATGTATAAACAGTAGATAAATATGTTTAGGACCTCACACACTCAACTCACTGATTTTCACTCGGAACACTTGTGTTTATCACACAAAGGTAGGCTATTTGGGAAAGTGACGAAATGATGATATTGGGTAGGCTAATAGGTTCAAGCGATTCTTGTAATAGTGAGCTTTACAACACAGCCAAGACAAGATAAATTATGCAACAACAACAAACTAGAACAACGAAAACTAAGAAATCACCAAACAAGGAATGACACAAAGACAAGATGCTTTCTACACAATTCAGAGATAAATGACACAAAACTAAAGAGAAAGCCTTAAGTATGATGGTATTAGTCTTTATGAAGCAAAGGGAACAAAGTTTATGGATAAATTCCTTCAAATCTGGAAAGAACAAAGTACGGAAGCAAATCTGGAATTTTCGGCCAAAACTGCACACTGAGATGGAATTTCAAAAACGAATATTTTACGTTAGGATTTGGAGTAAATGCCCTTCTTCACTTTGAAAGATAACATGCAGATCTAAATTTTCACTGAAGGCCAAACGTTCAAATTCAGACATTATGAAGGATTTTGAATAGACATTAGATGCATTAAATTCTGGAGTTAGGAGTTTGGACAGCCACAAAACAAATTAATTGCAAACTAAATGGAAGCTCAACAAATTCGTGAAAATTGATGCTGATTGAATACAAATGGGCATGAACTACTCAACATGAAAAACTTCTGGATTTTTTTTTGCTTTTTTTTTCTCTTCTTTTTTTCTTCTTTTTCAAGATCTCAACGTGATCTACAAGATGGGAATAAGATTAGAACCAAAAGATGAAGAGCAATGGATGAAATGAAGGAAATGAATAGAATGGACAGAACGTGAACAATTGGAATGGAAGATGAAAATCAATTCTAGAGTAGGCAACAAAGATGCAACCTAGGCTCTGATACCAAAATGATAAGGCAACCCTAATTCTCAGTCCAATGATCCAAGCTTTTGTGGAGCAAGAACCCTTGAAGCAAAGAGATTAACACCTCCTTAAACAAATTAGAACTGATGTGGACTTTTCCTAACCGCAAGCGCACGGGTCAAGTAATAATAAAGAGTTCGTATAAACGAGTGTCGACCTTTGGATTGGATTTTTAAGCAAATCAAGTATTGTGAATAATCTCGCTCAATTTTATTTAGGGATTAAAAAGTGATGAATAAATGATAATAAAACCAAATCAAAGCAAGTAAAAAGAATGGAAATTCAATTGGGAAAACTACTTAGGGAATTGACTTCGCCGATTTAGGTTAGGATTGATTTTAAGGAATAAGTTACTATGCACAATGAAATTATGAGCCAAAGACCCTTTAATCACAACTACCTCTCCCGAGTATAATTGATTCTCATGCAAATTAACCAACTTGATATCCCTATCTAAGTTTATTAATCATGCAAGGCAATGAGATCTTTTAACCAATTCTAAAGTTAATCTAAAACCGTCATGAATTAGAAAATAAACTTTAGTCATGCAATCTTGAGTAAGTCTAAATCAAATCCCCTCTCCCGAGCTAGATTCGAAACTTAAATCATTCAACTAATGGCCAATTAATTGAAAGCATTAAATCAAGATTACAAACATAATAAACATTGCATAACTTAAACCATAAATCAATCCATAAACACAATCAACTACATCAATCCCTAAGCTTTGGGTTTAGCTACTCATGAATGTAAATACAAGCTCAACTAAACATGTGAAAGCCATAAATCTAGCTAAAGAAAGGAAAGGGAAAAGAAAACTCAATGTAGGCTGAGTCCAACGTCCCCGTCACGATCCCCACGAACAATGGGTTGATTTCCAACTTCCTCCCTTTGTTTTCAGCCTCCAAGTGCTCTGTTCTGCCCTGTTTACAGCTCCCAAAGGTCCCAAATTGAAGTCCCCAAAACCTAGCCGAAAATAAGCCTTTATTCTGTTTTTTTCGTCGTAGCGTCGAGACGCTGCCTTCAAAACACGCGTTCTGAATAAGGGAAAAACGGGAGCGTCGGGACTCTCTTATCACAACGTCTCGACGCTGTGAGTCTGCCGCCTATTTTAATGAAGGAAACGCTAGCGTCGAGATGCCTTAGGGCTAGCGTCTCGACGCTAGTCACTTTTTGACCAAATTTTGACTTTTTCCTTTTTGATTCTTTTCCTTCCTTTGCATCTTTTCGCGTCCCGAGCACCCGATTAACTCCAATATTGCATTTTAGCTCCAATCAACCTTTTCCTACAAAATAAACATTAAAGCGCAATAAAATGGCCCAAAAATCATAAAAGACTAGCTAAATTAAATAAGTAACGATAGCTAGCTATGCTCGCTATCAAATACCCCAAAACTTAAGCTTTTGCTAGTCCTCGAGCAAACTACAAATCAAACATACAGTAGAAGAATGGATGCAATAATCATGACTCAATCCTCAAGGCTCACAAGTCAATAACCAAGCAAGCAAGAGACATGCACATAAGGACCAATGAGGGAGACAAATTAAAATTTTTCCAAAATTAACTTGCACAAGCAAGATCTAACTCAACAAGATCAAACTCTACTAGCCTGGGATTGGATTATTAAACTCTCAGCTCATCTTCCCTCTACACTGGCACTAAGGCTTCACTAATGAGTTAATGGAACAAATTAGTTTGTTTTACTCCAAACTTAGGTGCTTATAATTAACAATCAAATTAAGCATGTATATGTGGCACTAGTTTTAACACACCCATTGCAGGGACCCTTAACCTGAGTTTTCTCTAGTTGGCCTAACTGATCACAACAGGGGTAGCTCTTTTTGCCTTAATCTTTATTAAACATTGCAAACTGTGCACAGGCCATGACATAATAATTTTTTCCAATAGTAACAACAAGAATGATTTTTCTTTATGAGCATAAATAGCATAAATTCTTTTCTTTCCTCCTAAGCAAGATCAAACATGCTAATTTGCAAAACATTAACTTTTTAGCTCTTCCCTACACCTATCGAGGTGACAACAAGCATATGAACCCAATAATTCGCTCCTAAGCATTCAAATCCAAATCTAGCCAAGACAAATACTCTACTCATGCAAGCCATCTCCTAGAAAAAATTTAAAAAGTCTCCCTTTTTGGGCACTTATGCTTACAACTCATCACAAGCTTGAAAATTGACAAGAAAGCCTATCTTAGGACATCATAATCATGCAAAAGTAGCATCCAGAAAACAACCATATGTATAATTCAAAGAAAGCTCAAAACTATAGCCCGAACTCAGATGCTCAAGGGCTCCACAAACATGCTAATCCACCCCCAAACTTAAAATATGCATTGTCCTCAATGTATAAAGAAAATAAGGCATAAACAAGCATGAGAACAATAAAAGAATGACAGGAGTGAACAATACTGGCCTGGAACGATGATGACTTCTTGCTTGAGATCTTGGAATCTTGAAAGCTTGAAAGCACAGGAGAGAGAAAAAAAAACAAGACCTACAAAACAAAAACAAACAATAAATCAAAAACAAAAAAGAAAACACACTAAACTTACTTGGGTTGCCTCCCATAAGCGCTTGTTTAACATCATTAGCTCGACGTGTTGAACGTGCTTCAAGGAGGCTTTTGTTCTGTGAATCCAACAGAGGTGCTCTTTCTTGCACCTTTCCTATATCCCATGAAAAACACTTCATCTTTAGAGTCTTCAACTGCTTTAAAGATTTCTTTTTCGTTCTTGACTCTAATAGTGAGCTCCCTGCGCTCAATATCTATAATCACTCACCCAGTAGCGAGGAATGGTCTTCCTAATATGACAGGCATTGAAGGATTTTCTATCATGTCCATAACATATAAATCAATAGGGAGGAAAAATCTACCTACTCTGATTAACACATTTTCTACAATACCAACTGGTCTCGCCATAGATTGATCAGCCAATTGGAGCTTTACAGGAGTAGATTTAATCTCACCTATGTCTAACTTCTTACATAACGATAGAGGAATGATATTAATGCTAGCACCTAAATCACATAATGCTCTGAAAGAATAAGTACCAAAACAACAAGGAACAGAAAAACTCCCTGGATCTGCTACTTTTTCAGGTACCTTCTGTTGGACTCGAGTGCTGCATGTGGAAGCAAGATATACAGTGTCAACCTTCTTTTCTTTTCGTTTCTTTGCTAACCACTCCTTCATGAACCTGTTGTATTGGGGCATCTCTAATGCCTCTGCAAAAGGAATATTAATATTCAGATTCATAAAAGCATTCATAAATTTATCAAACTGAACCTGATTGTTCTTTTTCTTCTTTTTCTTTTTCCTTTCCTTGGGAACCATCAGTGTGGGAGGGGGAATAGGAGGCTCAGGTTCAGGCTTTTCAGCCTCATCAGATGATGTGTCCTCCTCAGCTTCCCCTGTAGGCGTTTCATAGTCCTCAGATTCAGGTTCCTCTTCAGATTCCTCCTGGTGCACAGTGATTGCCTTACAGTACTCCATCTGAGTTTTCTCCTGTTCAGCTGGGGCCTTACCTTTATTCATGGAACTCACAACACTTACCAACTGTCCTAGCTGAGTCTCAATGTTCTTTATAGCTGCACTGTGGCCATTCACTGTTGAGTTGATGGCAATGACTGCCTCCTCTAATTTGGTTGTCCTGTTACTAGACTCTGCAATGAAAGCTCCAACAAGATCTTCTAACTTTTTATTATCTTGAGTTTGAGGGGCAAAACCAGGAGGATTAAGAACATTATTAGTATTAGCATAAGAGAAATTTTCATGGTTCCTATTGTTAGGGTGATAATGTGTAGGTGTAGAACTATTATTATATCCCCTAGAATTAAAATTTGATACATACTGAACCTGCTCGATGGTCTCCTCCTAAGGTCTGGATGCTAAAGCAGCAACTGATTCAATTGATTGAGCACTTCCTAACCTGAAAATTTCATAAAAGCATTAGCAAGGGAGGTCATCTGGGCTTGGAGTGCACTTACCTTGTCAACCTCAAACACTCCAGCAGCAATCTTTTTAGGTGTAGACCGCTCAGATGGCCACTGATAGCTGTTGGTGGCCATATCCTCTAAAAGTGTGCGAGCGTTTTCCACGGTCTTGGACAACAGAGTCCCACCTACAGCTGCATCAACAATCGTTTTTGTACTAGGAGTTAAACCATTATAAAACAACTGTACCTGAAGCCAATCGGGATAACCATGCTGAGGACACTTCCTCAATAGCTCTTTGAATCGCTCCCAAGCTTCGAACAGCTGCTCATCATATTGTTGTTTGAATGTCCCAATCTCGATCCTCAGCTTGACCTTCTTTGCAGGAGGGAAAAATTTCTTTAAAAAGGCCTGGACCAAAGCATCCCAAGTGGTGATGCTCCCAGGAGTAATAGACTGCAACCAATCTCGTGCTTTATCCTGCAAAGAAAAGGGAAATAAACGTAAGCGAATAGCATCCTCAGAGACTCCATTAATTTTTACCGTCCCACAAATGTCCAAGAATGATTTAAGATGAGAATTTGGATCTTCGGTGGGCGATCCTCTGTATGCACAGTCTCGAGCCATCTGAATGAGACCGGTTTAGGGCTCAAAGTTGTTGGTATTAATCGGTGCATAGACAATCCCCGACTGTTGCCCCTGAAACACGGGCTGAAAGTAGTCTCTAATAGGCCTAGGCTCCTCAGGTTGATTTTGGTCAGCCATTTGAAAATTTTCTCTAGTTTCCCTTCGAAGCCTATGGATGGTTCTTTCTATCTCAGGATCCAAAGGTGCTAAAATTAAATCTTTATCCCTACGCATAAACACACAAAACTACCCTAAGAATGAAAGAAAACAATAATGGAAAGCAACAAAGAAAAGAAATCAACTAATCTAAATATGGAAAATATAATCTAGGAAAGGAAACAAAATAACCTAATATGGAATGCAAAAATAAATATGGCAAAAATCAAATAAAGAAACTAACAAATAAGGAAAAACTAATCTAAGAAGGAATAACAAGAAACTAATAAAGAAACGATTACACAACTAAAAGAAAAACTAACCTAGAAAATCAAATATGGAAAGAAAAACAAATAAGGAAAAAAATGCAATCAACCAAAAAAAGTAAAAATACACCATAAATTAAGACCGAACAATTTTTTCACAATATCAATTTAGCTAAATGTGCCAATTCCCCGACAACGGCGCCAAAAACTTGATGTGGACTTTTCCTAACCGCAAGCGCACGGGTCAAGTAATAATAAAGAGTTCGTATAAACGAGTGTCGTCCTCTGGATTGGATTTTTAAGCAAATCAAGTATTGTGAATAATCTCGCTCAATTTTATTTAGGGATTAAAAAGTGATGAATAAATGATAATAAAACCAAATCAAAGCAAGTAAAAAGAATGGAAATTCAATTGGGAAAACTACTTAGGGAATTGACTTCGCCGATTTAGTTTAGGATTGATTTTAAGGAATAAGTTATTATGCACAATGAAATTATGAGCCAAAGACCCTTTAATCACAACTACCTCTCCCGAGTATAATTGATTCTCATGCAAATTAACCAACTTGATATCCCTATCTAAGTTTATTAATCATGCAAGGTAATGAGATCTTTTAACCAATTCTAAAGTTAATCTAAAACCGTCATGAATTAGAAAATAAACTTTAGTCATGCAATCTTGAGTAAGTCTAAATCAAATCCCCTCTCCCGAGCTAGATTCGAAACTTAAATCATTCAACTAATGGCCAATTAATTGAAAGCATTAAATCAAGATTACAAACATAATAAACATTGCATAACTTAATCCATAAATCAATCCATAAACACAATCAACTACATCAATCCCTAAGCTTTGGGTTTAGCTACTCATGAATGTAAATACAAGCTCAACTAAACATGTGAAAGCCATAAATCTAGCTAAAGAAAGGAAAGGGAAAAGAAAACTCAATGTAGGCCGAGTCCGACGTCCCCATCACGATCCCCACGAACAATGGGTTGATTTCCAACTTCCTCCCTTTGTTTTCAGCTTCCAAGTGCTCTGTTCTGCCCTGTTTACGGCTCCCAAAGGTCCCAAATCGAAGTCCCCAAAACCTAGCTGAAAATAAGCCTTTATTATGTTTTTTTTGTCGTAGCGTCGAGACGCTGCCTTCAAAACGCGCGTTCTGAATAAGGGAAAAACGGGAGCGTCGGGACGCTCTTATCACAGCGTCTCGACGCTGTGAGTCTGCCGCCTATTTTAATTAAGGAAACGCTAGCGTCGAGATGCCTAAGGGCTAGCGTCGAGATGCTAGTCACTTTTTGACCAAATTTTGACTTTTTCCTTTTTGATTCTTTTCCTTCCTTTGCATCTTTTCGCGTCCCGAGCACCCGATTAACTCCACTATTGCATTTTAGCTCCAATCAACCTTTTCGTACAAAATAAACATTAAAGCCCAATAAAATGGCCCAAAAATCATAAAAGACTAGCTAAATTAAATAAGTAACGATAGCTAGCTATGCTCGCTATCAAGAACCAACCAAGAGAAAAGGCTAGAAATTGATTACCTCATATGATCAATGATCTAGAAGCAAGATTGCAAATCTTGTTCTAGATTGAGTCATTCCACAATCAAACTTGATCAAGGCCGGATTGAATGGCTCAACATGCAATCTATCACAAGAATTGCAAGAATCCTAGAAAAGGGATTTTTAGAAAAAGTCTCAAATATGAGAGTTCATATTTCATTCATCTCAAATCTGAATTTTACATACTAGAATGAGGCTTTTTATAGCCATTGTGTGAATGAAACCCCCAACCTTTCAAATCCCAAAAGTAAAACCTACAAAACATTTATGACCATAATTGGCCTACAAAGTAACTCCCCACTAATGAATCTAACCTTGAATCCATTTTTTTGGAAGCCAAAAAGTTCAAAAAAATACAACAAAAGTTCATAACTTAAAATAACAAGGAAACTTCAAAAGGCAGGTGCAACGTCAATCTTGCAAACGTTGACTTTCACAGCGTCGTCCTCTCTTGGGTTAATTTGCAGCATGTGAAATGAATGTGGAGCTGAACCTAACCAATTTTGAATGTGAATGAAGAATGCTTGTTGAAGCTTCTTAGCCTTGGCGCGTGTAATAGGTCCAATTGGAATGTGTGGAGCACCATGATTCTTATCATCTTCCCCCTCTTCGAAAGATCCAAGCTTTTGTGGAGCAAGAACCCTTGAAGCAAAGAGATTAACACCTCCTTACACAAATTAGAACCAACCAAGAGAAAAGGCTAGAAATTGATTACCTCTTATGATCAATGATCTAGAAGCAAGATTGGAAATCTTATTCTAGATTGAGTCATTCCACAATCAAACTTGATCAAGGCCGGATTGAATGGCTCAACATGCAATCTATCACAAGAATTGCAAGAATCCTAGAAAAGGGATTTCTAAGAAAAAGTCTCAAATATGAGAGTTCATATTTCATTCATCTCAAATCTGAATTTTACATGCTAGAATGAGGGTTTTTATAGCCATTGTGTGAATGAAACCCCCAACCTTTCAAATCCCCAAAATAAAAGCTACAAAGCATTCATGACCATAATTGGCCTACAAAGTAACCCCCATTTAATATATCCTTGAAACCCACGTTTTGGAAGCCCAAAAGTTACAAAATTACAAATAAAAGTTGATTACTTAGATATTAAATGTGTTTTCAAAATACGGGCACTTGGAACACCATGATTCTTATCACCATGTGTCATCCAAACCACCTAAAGAACTCTCATTGGGACGAAATTTGAGTTCCAAACTCTCTCGAAACTAAAAAGAAGCAAAGTTTGGACCAACTTCGTCAAAACTAGATGAAAAACTCTCATTGGGACGAAGTTTGGGTTCCGAACTCTCAAAAATTTAAATGGAGTAAAGTTTCGACCATGTGTCCTCCAACCCACCTAAAGAACTCTCATTCGGACGAACTTTGAGTTCAAAACTCTCTCGAAACTGAAAAGGAGCAAAGTTTGGACCAACTTCGTCCAAATTAGATGAAAAACACTCATTGGGACGAAGTTTGGGTTTCGAGCTCTCAAAAACTTAAACGGAGTAAAGTTTCGACCATGTGTCGTCCAAACCACCTAAAAAACTCTCATTGGGACGAACTTTGAGTTCGAAACTCTCTCGAAACTCAAAAGGAGCAAAGTTTTGACCAACTTCGTCCAAACTAGATGAAAAACCCTCATTGGGATGAACTTTGGGTTCCGAGCTCTCCAAAACTTAAATGGAGTAAAGTTTGGACCATGTGTCGTCCAAACCACCTAAAGAACTCTCATTGGGACCAACTTTGAGTTCCGAACTCTGTCGAAACTCAAAGGAGCAAAGTTTGGACCAACTTCGTCCAAACTAGATGAAAAACTCTCATTGGGACGAACTTTGGGTTCCGAGCTCTCAAAAACTTAAAGAGAATAAACTTTGGACCATGTGTCGTCCAAACCACCTAAAGAACTCTCATTGGGACGAACTTTGAGTTCCAAACTCTTTCGAAACTCAAACGGAGCAAAGTTTGGACCAACTACGTCAACACTAGATTAAAAACTCTCATTGGGACGAAATTTGGGTTCCGAGCTCTCAAAAACTTAAACGGAGTATAGTTTGGACCATGTGTCGTCCAAACCACCTAAATAACTCTCATTGGGACGAACTTTGAGTTCCAAACTCTCTCGAAACTCAAAAGGAGCAAAGTTTGGACCAACTTCGTCCAAACTAGATGAAAAACTCTCATTGGGATGAACTTTGGGTTCCAAGCTCTCAAAGACTTAAACGAAGTAAAGTTTGGACCATGTGTCGTCCAAACCACCAAAAGAACTCTCATTGGGATGAACTTTGAGTTCCAAACTCTTTCGAAACGCAAACGGAGCAAAGTTTGGACCGACTTCATGAACACTAGATCAAAAACTCTCATTGGGACGAACTTTGGGTTCCGAGCTATCAAAAACATAAACAAAGTAAAGTTTGGACCATGTGTCGTCCAAACCACCTAAAGAACTCTCATTGGGACGAACTTTGAGTTCCAAACTCTCTTGAAACTCAAAAGGAGCAAAGTTTGGACCATCTTCGTCCAAACTAGATGAAAAACTCTCATTGGGACGAACTTTGGGTTCCGAGCTCTCAAAAACTTAAACGGAGTAAATTTTGGACCATGTGTCGTCCAAACCACCTAAAGAACTCTGATTGGGACGAACTTTGAGTTCCAAACTCTCTCGAAACTCAAAAGGAGCAAAGTTTTGACCAACTTCGTCCAAACTAGATGAAAAACTTTCATTGGGACAAAGTTTGGGTTCCGAGCTCTCAAAAACTTAAACGGAGTAAAGTTTGGACCATGTGTCGTCCAAACCACCTAAAGAACTCTCATTGGGACGAACTTTGAGTTTCAAACTCTCTCGAAACTCAAAAGGAGCAAAGTTTGGACCAACTTCGTCCAAACTAGATGAAAAACTCTCATTGGGATGAA
>JAZFAW010000015.1:2944114-3006268 GCA_036850905.1 Luffa acutangula | reverse complement strand
TCCGTTTGAGTTTCGAGAGAGTTTGGAACTCAAAGTTCGTCCGAATGAGAGTTCTTTAGGTGGTTTGGACGACACATGGTCCAAACTTTACTTCGTTTAAGTTTTTGAGAGCTCGGAACCAAAGTTCGTCCCAATGGGAGTTTTTCATCTAGTTTGGACGAAGTTGGTCCAAACTTTGCTCCGTTTGAGTTTCGAGAGAGTTTGGAACTCAAAGTTCGTCCGAATGAGAGTTCTTTAGGTGGTTTGGACGACACATGGTCCAAACTTTACTTCCTTTAAGTTTTTGAGAGCTCGGAACCCAAAGTTCGTCCCAATGAGAGTTTTTCATCTAGTTTGGACGAAGTTGGTCCAAACTTTGCTCCGTTTGAGTTTCGAGAGAGTTTGGAACTCAAAGTTCGTCCGAATGAGAGTTCTTTAGGTGGTTTGGACGACACATGGTCCAAACTTTACTTCGTTTAAGTTTTTGAGAGCTCGGAACCCAAAGTTCGTCCCAATGAGAGTTTTTCATCTAGTTTGGACGAAGTTGGTCCAAACTTTGCTCCGTTTGAGTTTCGAGAGAGTTTGGAACTCAAAGTTCGTCCGAATGAGAGTTCTTTAGGTGGTTTGGACGACACATGGTCCAAACTTTACTTCGTTTAAGTTTTTGAGAGCTCGGAACCCAAAGTTCGTCCCAATGAGAGTTTTTCATCTAGTTTGGACGAAGTTGGTCCAAACTTTGCTCCGTTTGAGTTTCGAGAGAGTTTGGAACTCAAAGTTCGTCCGAATGAGAGTTCTTTAGGTGGTTTGGACGACACATGGTCCAAACTTTACTTCCTTTAAGTTTTTGAGAGCTCGGAACCCAAAGTTCGTCCCAATGAGAGTTTTTCATCTAGTTTGGACGAAGTTGGTCCAAACTTTGCTCCGTTTGAGTTTCGAGAGAGTTTGGAACTCAAAGTTCGTCCGAATGAGAGTTCTTTAGGTGGTTTGGACGACACATGGTCCAAACTTTACTTCCTTTAAGTTTTTGAGAGCTCGGAACCCAAAGTTCGTCCCAATGAGAGTTTTTCATCTAGTTTGGACGAAGTTGGTCCAAACTTTGCTCCGTTTGAGTTTCGAGAGAGTTTGGAACTCAAAGTTCGTCCGAATGAGAGTTCTTTAGGTGGTTTGGACGACACATGGTCCAAACTTTACTTCGTTTAAGTTTTTGAGAGCTCGGAACCCAAAGTTCGTCCCAATGAGAGTTTTTCATCTAGTTTGGACGAAGTTGGTCCAAACTTTGCTCCGTTTGAGTTTCGAGAGAGTTTGGAACTCAAAGTTCGTCCGAATGAGAGTTCTTTAGGTGGTTTGGACGACACATGGTCCAAACTTTACTTCGTTTAAGTTTTTGAGAGCTCGGAACCCAAAGTTCGTCCCAATGGGAGTTTTTCATCTAGTTTGGACGAAGTTGGTCCAAACTTTGCTCCGTTTGAGTTTCGAGAGAGTTTGGAACTCAAAGTTCGTCCGAATGAGAGTTCTTTAGGTGGTTTGGACGACACATGGTCCAAACTTTACTTCGTTTAAGTTTTTGAGAGCTCGGAACCCAAAGTTCGTCCCAATGAGAGTTTTTCATCTAGTTTGGACGAAGTTGGTCCAAACTTTGCTCCGTTTGAGTTTCGAGAGAGTTTGGAACTCAAAGTTCGTCCGAATGAGAGTTCTTTAGGTGGTTTGGACGACACATGGTCCAAACTTTACTTCGTTTAAGTTTTTGAGAGCTCGGAACCCAAAGTTCGTCCCAATGAGAGTTTTTCATCTAGTTTGGACGAAGTTGGTCCAAACTTTGCTCCGTTTGAGTTTCGAGAGAGTTTGGAACTCAAAGTTCGTCCGAATGAGAGTTCTTTAGGTGGTTTGGACGACACATGGTCCAAACTTTACTTCCTTTAAGTTTTTGAGAGCTCGGAACCCAAAGTTCGTCCCAATGAGAGTTTTTCATCTAGTTTGGACGAAGTTGGTCCAAACTTTGCTCCGTTTGAGTTTCGAGAGAGTTTGGAACTCAAAGTTCGTCCGAATGAGAGTTCTTTAGGTGGTTTGGACGACACATGGTCCAAACTTTACTTCGTTTAAGTTTTTGAGAGCTCGGAACCCAAAGTTCGTCCCAATGAGAGTTTTTCATCTAGTTTGGACGAAGTTGGTCCAAACTTTGCTCCGTTTGAGTTTCGAGAGAGTTTGGAACTCAAAGTTCGTCCGAATGAGAGTTCTTTAGGTGGTTTGGACGACACATGGTCCAAACTTTACTTCCTTTAAGTTTTTGAGAGCTCGGAACCCAAAGTTCGTCCCAATGAGAGTTTTTCATCTAGTTTGGACGAAGTTGGTCCAAACTTTGCTCCGTTTGAGTTTCGAGAGAGTTTGGAACTCAAAGTTCGTCCGAATGAGAGTTCTTTAGGTGGTTTGGACGACACATGGTCCAAACTTTACTTCCTTTAAGTTTTTGAGAGCTCGGAACCCAAAGTTCGTCCCAATGGGAGAGTTTTTCATCTAGTTTGGACGAAGTTGGTCCAAACTTTGCTCCGTTTGAGTTTCGAGAGAGTTTGGAACTCAAAGTTCGTCCGAATGAGAGTTCTTTAGGTGGTTTGGACGACACATGGTCCAAACTTTACTTCGTTTAAGTTTTTGAGAGCTCGGAACCCAAAGTTCGTCCCAATGAGAGTTTTTCATCTAGTTTGGACGAAGTTGGTCCAAACTTTGCTCCGTTTGAGTTTCGAGAGAGTTTGGAACTCAAAGTTCGTCCGAATGAGAGTTCTTTAGGTGGTTTGGACGACACATGGTCCAAACTTTACTTCGTTTAAGTTTTTGAGAGCTCGGAACCCAAAGTTCGTCCCAATGAGAGTTTTTCATCTAGTTTGGACGAAGTTGGTCCAAACTTTGCTCCGTTTGAGTTTCGAGAGAGTTTGGAACTCAAAGTTCGTCCGAATGAGAGTTCTTTAGGTGGTTTGGACGACACATGGTCCAAACTTTACTTCGTTTAAGTTTTTGAGAGCTCGGAACCCAAAGTTCGTCCCAATGAGAGTTTTTCATCTAGTTTGGACGAAGTTGGTCCAAACTTTGCTCCGTTTGAGTTTCGAGAGAGTTTGGAACTCAAAGTTCGTCCGAATGAGAGTTCTTTAGGTGGTTTGGACGACACATGGTCCAAACTTTACTTCGTTTAAGTTTTTGAGAGCTCGGAACCCAAAGTTCGTCCCAATGAGAGTTTTTCATCTAGTTTGGACGAAGTTGGTCCAAACTTTGCTCCGTTTGAGTTTCGAGAGAGTTTGGAACTCAAAGTTCGTCCGAATGAGAGTTCTTTAGGTGGTTTGGACGACACATGGTCCAAACTTTACTTCCTTTAAGTTTTTGAGAGCTCGGAACCCAAAGTTCGTCCCAATGAGAGTTTTTCATCTAGTTTGGACGAAGTTGGTCCAAACTTTGCTCCGTTTGAGTTTCGAGAGAGTTTGGAACTCAAAGTTCGTCCGAATGAGAGTTCTTTAGGTGGTTTGGACGACACATGGTCCAAACTTTACTTCGTTTAAGTTTTTGAGAGCTCGGAACCCAAAGTTCGTCCCAATGAGAGTTTTTCATCTAGTTTGGACGAAGTTGGTCCAAACTTTGCTCCGTTTGAGTTTCGAGAGAGTTTGGAACTCAAAGTTCGTCCGAATGAGAGTTCTTTAGGTGGTTTGGACGACACATGGTCCAAACTTTACTTCGTTTAAGTTTTTGAGAGCTCGGAACCCAAAGTTCGTCCCAATGAGAGTTTTTCATCTAGTTTGGACGAAGTTGGTCCAAACTTTGCTCCGTTTGAGTTTCGAGAGAGTTTGGAACTCAAAGTTCGTCCGAATGAGAGTTCTTTAGGTGGTTTGGACGACACATGGTCCAAACTTTACTTCGTTTAAGTTTTTGAGAGCTCGGAACCCAAAGTTCGTCCCAATGAGAGTTTTTCATCTAGTTTGGACGAAGTTGGTCCAAACTTTGCTCCGTTTGAGTTTCGAGAGAGTTTGGAACTCAAAGTTCGTCCGAATGAGAGTTCTTTAGGTGGTTTGGACGACACATGGTCCAAACTTTACTTCCTTTAAGTTTTTGAGAGCTCGGAACCCAAAGTTCGTCCCAATGAGAGTTTTTCATCTAGTTTGGACGAAGTTGGTCCAAACTTTGCTCCGTTTGAGTTTCGAGAGAGTTTGGAACTCAAAGTTCGTCCGAATGAGAGTTCTTTAGGTGGTTTGGACGACACATGGTCCAAACTTTACTTCGTTTAAGTTTTTGAGAGCTCGGAACCCAAAGTTCGTCCCAATGAGAGTTTTTCATCTAGTTTGGACGAAGTTGGTCCAAACTTTGCTCCGTTTGAGTTTCGAGAGAGTTTGGAACTCAAAGTTCGTCCGAATGAGAGTTCTTTAGGTGGTTTGGACGACACATGGTCCAAACTTTACTTCCTTTAAGTTTTTGAGAGCTCGGAACCCAAAGTTCGTCCCAATGAGAGTTTTTCATCTAGTTTGGACGAAGTTGGTCCAAACTTTGCTCCGTTTGAGTTTCGAGAGAGTTTGGAACTCAAAGTTCGTCCGAATGAGAGTTCTTTAGGTGGTTTGGACGACACATGGTCCAAACTTTACTTCGTTTAAGTTTTTGAGAGCTCGGAACCCAAAGTTCGTCCCAATGAGAGTTTTTCATCTAGTTTGGACGAAGTTGGTCCAAACTTTGCTCCGTTTGAGTTTCGAGAGAGTTTGGAACTCAAAGTTCGTCCGAATGAGAGTTCTTTAGGTGGTTTGGACGACACATGGTCCAAACTTTACTTCCTTTAAGTTTTTGAGAGCTCGGAACCCAAAGTTCGTCCCAATGAGAGTTTTTCATCTAGTTTGGACGAAGTTGGTCCAAACTTTGCTCCGTTTGAGTTTCGAGAGAGTTTGGAACTCAAAGTTCGTCCGAATGAGAGTTCTTTAGGTGGTTTGGACGACACATGGTCCAAACTTTACTTCCTTTAAGTTTTTGAGAGCTCGGAACCCAAAGTTCGTCCCAATGAGAGTTTTTCATCTAGTTTGGACGAAGTTGGTCCAAACTTTGCTCCGTTTGAGTTTCGAGAGAGTTTGGAACTCAAAGTTCGTCCGAATGAGAGTTCTTTAGGTGGTTTGGACGACACATGGTCCAAACTTTACTTCCTTTAAGTTTTTGAGAGCTCGGAACCCAAAGTTCGTCCCAATGAGAGTTTTTCATCTAGTTTGGACGAAGTTGGTCCAAACCTTTGCTCCGTTTGAGTTTCGAGAGAGTTTGGAACTCAAAGTTCGTCCGAATGAGAGTTCTTTAGGTGGTTTGGACGACACATGGTCCAAACTTTACTTCGTTTAAGTTTTTGAGAGCTCGGAACCCAAAGTTCGTCCCAATGAGAGTTTTTCATCTAGTTTGGACGAAGTTGGTCCAAACTTTGCTCCGTTTGAGTTTCGAGAGAGTTTGGAACTCAAAGTTCGTCCGAATGAGAGTTCTTTAGGTGGTTTGGACGACACATGGTCCAAACTTTACTTCCTTTAAGTTTTTGAGAGCTCGGAACCCAAAGTTCGTCCCAATGAGAGTTTTTCATCTAGTTTGGACGAAGTTGGTCCAAACTTTGCTCCGTTTGAGTTTCGAGAGAGTTTGGAACTCAAAGTTCGTCCGAATGAGAGTTCTTTAGGTGGTTTGGACGACACATGGTCCAAACTTTACTTCGTTTAAGTTTTTGAGAGCTCGGAACCCAAAGTTCGTCCCAATGGGAGTTTTTCATCTAGTTTGGACGAAGTTGGTCCAAACTTTGCTCCGTTTGAGTTTCGAGAGAGTTTGGAACTCAAAGTTCGTCCGAATGAGAGTTCTTTAGGTGGTTTGGACGACACATGGTCCAAACTTTACTTCCTTTAAGTTTTTGAGAGCTCGGAACCCAAAGTTCGTCCCAATGAGAGTTTTTCATCTAGTTTGGACGAAGTTGGTCCAAACTTTGCTCCGTTTGAGTTTCGAGAGAGTTTGGAACTCAAAGTTCGTCCGAATGAGAGTTCTTTAGGTGGTTTGGACGACACATGGTCCAAACTTTACTTCGTTTAAGTTTTTGAGAGCTCGGAACCCAAAGTTCGTCCCAATGAGAGTTTTTCATCTAGTTTGGACGAAGTTGGTCCAAACTTTGCTCCGTTTGAGTTTCGAGAGAGTTTGGAACTCAAAGTTCGTCCGAATGAGAGTTCTTTAGGTGGTTTGGACGACACATGGTCCAAACTTTACTTCGTTTAAGTTTTTGAGAGCTCGGAACCCAAAGTTCGTCCCAATGAGAGAGTTTTTCATCTAGTTTGGACGAAGTTGGTCCAAACTTTGCTCCGTTTGAGTTTCGAGAGAGTTTGGAACTCAAAGTTCGTCCGAATGAGAGTTCTTTAGGTGGTTTGGACGACACATGGTCCAAACTTTACTTCGTTTAAGTTTTTGAGAGCTCGGAACCCAAAGTTCGTCCCAATGGGAGTTTTTCATCTAGTTTGGACGAAGTTGGTCCAAACTTTGCTCCGTTTGAGTTTCGAGAGAGTTTGGAACTCAAAGTTCGTCCGAATGAGAGTTCTTTAGGTGGTTTGGACGACACATGGTCCAAACTTTACTTCGTTTAAGTTTTTGAGAGCTCGGAACCCAAAGTTCGTCCCAATGAGAGTTTTTCATCTAGTTTGGACGAAGTTGGTCCAAACTTTGCTCCGTTTGAGTTTCGAGAGAGTTTGGAACTCAAAGTTCGTCCGAATGAGAGTTCTTTAGGTGGTTTGGACGACACATGGTCCAAACTTTACTTCCGTTTAAGTTTTTGAGAGCTCGGAACCCAAAGTTCGTCCCAATGAGAGTTTTTCATCTAGTTTGGACGAAGTTGGTCCAAACTTTGCTCCGTTTGAGTTTCGAGAGAGTTTGGAACTCAAAGTTCGTCCGAATGAGAGTTCTTTAGGTGGTTTGGACGACACATGGTCCAAACTTTACTTCGTTTAAGTTTTTGAGAGCTCGGAACCCAAAGTTCGTCCCAATGAGAGTTTTTCATCTAGTTTGGACGAAGTTGGTCCAAACTTTGCTCCGTTTGAGTTTCGAGAGAGTTTGGAACTCAAAGTTCGTCCGAATGAGAGTTCTTTAGGTGGTTTGGACGACACATGGTCCAAACTTTACTTCGTTTAAGTTTTTGAGAGCTCGGAACCCAAAGTTCGTCCCAATGAGAGTTTTTCATCTAGTTTGGACGAAGTTGGTCCAAACTTTGCTCCGTTTGAGTTTCGAGAGAGTTTGGAACTCAAAGTTCGTCCGAATGAGAGTTCTTTAGGTGGTTTGGACGACACATGGTCCAAACTTTACTTCCGTTTAAGTTTTTGAGAGCTCGGAACCCAAAGTTCGTCCCAATGAGAGTTTTTCATCTAGTTTGGACGAAGTTGGTCCAAACTTTGCTCCGTTTGAGTTTCGAGAGAGTTTGGAACTCAAAGTTCGTCCGAATGAGAGTTCTTTAGGTGGTTTGGACGACACATGGTCCAAACTTTACTTCCGTTTAAGTTTTTGAGAGCTCGGAACCCAAAGTTCGTCCCAATGAGAGTTTTTCATCTAGTTTGGACGAAGTTGGTCCAAACTTTGCTCCGTTTGAGTTTCGAGAGAGTTTGGAACTCAAAGTTCGTCCGAATGAGAGTTCTTTAGGTGGTTTGGACGACACATGGTCCAAACTTTACTTCGTTTAAGTTTTTTGAGAGCTCGGAACCCAAAGTTCGTCCCAATGAGAGTTTTTCATCTAGTTTGGACGAAGTTGGTCCAAACTTTGCTCCGTTTGAGTTTCGAGAGAGTTTGGAACTCAAAGTTCGTCCGAATGAGAGTTCTTTAGGTGGTTTGGACGACACATGGTCCAAACTTTACTTCGTTTAAGTTTTTGAGAGCTCGGAACCCAAAGTTCGTCCCAATGAGAGTTTTTCATCTAGTTTGGACGAAGTTGGTCCAAACTTTGCTCCGTTTGAGTTTCGAGAGAGTTTGGAACTCAAAGTTCGTCCGAATGAGAGTTCTTTAGGTGGTTTGGACGACACATGGTCCAAACTTTACTTCGTTTAAGTTTTTGAGAGCTCGGAACCCAAAGTTCGTCCCAATGAGAGTTTTTCATCTAGTTTGGACGAAGTTGGTCCAAACTTTGCTCCGTTTGAGTTTCGAGAGAGTTTGGAACTCAAAGTTCGTCCGAATGAGAGTTCTTTAGGTGGTTTGGACGACACATGGTCCAAACTTTACTTCGTTTAAGTTTTTGAGAGCTCGGAACCCAAAGTTCGTCCCAATGAGAGTTTTTCATCTAGTTTGGACGAAGTTGGTCCAAACTTTGCTCCGTTTGAGTTTCGAGAGAGTTTGGAACTCAAAGTTCGTCCGAATGAGAGTTCTTTAGGTGGTTTGGACGACACATGGTCCAAACTTTACTTCGTTTAAGTTTTTGAGAGCTCGGAACCCAAAGTTCGTCCCAATGAGAGTTTTTCATCTAGTTTGGACGAAGTTGGTCCAAACTTTGCTCCGTTTGAGTTTCGAGAGAGTTTGGAACTCAAAGTTCGTCCGAATGAGAGTTCTTTAGGTGGTTTGGACGACACATGGTCCAAACTTTACTTCGTTTAAGTTTTTGAGAGCTCGGAACCCAAAGTTCGTCCCAATGAGAGTTTTTCATCTAGTTTGGACGAAGTTGGTCCAAACTTTGCTCCGTTTGAGTTTCGAGAGAGTTTGGAACTCAAAGTTCGTCCGAATGAGAGTTCTTTAGGTGGTTTGGACGACACATGGTCCAAACTTTACTTCGTTTAAGTTTTTGAGAGCTCGGAACCCAAAGTTCGTCCCAATGAGAGTTTTTCATCTAGTTTGGACGAAGTTGGTCCAAACTTTGCTCCGTTTGAGTTTCGAGAGAGTTTGGAACTCAAAGTTCGTCCGAATGAGAGTTCTTTAGGTGGTTTGGACGACACATGGTCCAAACTTTACTTCGTTTAAGTTTTTGAGAGCTCGGAACCCAAAGTTCGTCCCAATGAGAGTTTTTCATCTAGTTTGGACGAAGTTGGTCCAAACTTTGCTCCGTTTGAGTTTCGAGAGAGTTTGGAACTCAAAGTTCGTCCGAATGAGAGTTCTTTAGGTGGTTTGGACGACACATGGTCCAAACTTTACTTCGTTTAAGTTTTTGAGAGCTCGGAACCCAAAGTTCGTCCCAATGAGGAGTTTTTCATCTAGTTTGGACGAAGTTGGTCCAAACTTTGCTCCGTTTGAGTTTCGAGAGAGTTTGGAACTCAAAGTTCGTCCGAATGAGAGTTCTTTAGGTGGTTTGGACGACACATGGTCCAAACTTTACTTCGTTTAAGTTTTTGAGAGCTCGGAACCCAAAGTTCGTCCCAATGAGAGTTTTTCATCTAGTTTGGACGAAGTTGGTCCAAACTTTGCTCCGTTTGAGTTTCGAGAGAGTTTGGAACTCAAAGTTCGTCCGAATGAGAGTTCTTTAGGTGGTTTGGACGACACATGGTCCAAACTTTACTTCGTTTAAGTTTTTGAGAGCTCGGAACCCAAAGTTCGTCCCAATGGGAGTTTTTCATCTAGTTTGGACGAAGTTGGTCCAAACTTTGCTCCGTTTGAGTTTCGAGAGAGTTTGGAACTCAAAGTTCGTCCGAATGAGAGTTCTTTAGGTGGTTTGGACGACACATGGTCCAAACTTTACTTCTTTAAGTTTTTGAGAGCTCGGAACCCAAAGTTCGTCCCAATGGGAGTTTTTCATCTAGTTTGGACGAAGTTGGTCCAAACTTTGCTCCGTTTGAGTTTCGAGAGAGTTTGGAACTCAAAGTTCGTCCGAATGAGAGTTCTTTAGGTGGTTTGGACGACACATGGTCCAAACTTTACTTCGTTTAAGTTTTTGAGAGCTCGGAACCCAAAGTTCGTCCCAATGGGAGTTTTTCATCTAGTTTGGACGAAGTTGGTCCAAACTTTGCTCCGTTTGAGTTTCGAGAGAGTTTGGAACTCAAAGTTCGTCCGAATGAGAGTTCTTTAGGTGGTTTGGACGACACATGGTCCAAACTTTACTTCGTTTAAGTTTTTGAGAGCTCGGAACCCAAAGTTCGTCCCAATGAGAGTTTTTCATCTAGTTTGGACGAAGTTGGTCCAAACTTTGCTCCGTTTGAGTTTCGAGAGAGTTTGGAACTCAAAGTTCGTCCGAATGAGAGTTCTTTAGGTGGTTTGGACGACACATGGTCCAAACTTTACTTCGTTTAAGTTTTTGAGAGCTCGGAACCCAAAGTTCGTCCCAATGAGAGTTTTTCATCTAGTTTGGACGAAGTTGGTCCAAACTTTGCTCCGTTTGAGTTTCGAGAGAGTTTGGAACTCAAAGTTCGTCCGAATGAGAGTTCTTTAGGTGGTTTGGACGACACATGGTCCAAACTTTACTTCGTTTAAGTTTTTGAGAGCTCGGAACCCAAAGTTCGTCCCAATGAGAGTTTTTCATCTAGTTTGGACGAAGTTGGTCCAAACTTTGCTCCGTTTGAGTTTCGAGAGAGTTTGGAACTCAAAGTTCGTCCGAATGAGAGTTCTTTAGGTGGTTTGGACGACACATGGTCCAAACTTTACTTCGTTTAAGTTTTTGAGAGCTCGGAACCCAAAGTTCGTCCCAATGAGAGTTTTTCATCTAGTTTGGACGAAGTTGGTCCAAACTTTGCTCCGTTTGAGTTTCGAGAGAGTTTGGAACTCAAAGTTCGTCCGAATGAGAGTTCTTTAGGTGGTTTGGACGACACATGGTCCAAACTTTACTTCGTTTAAGTTTTTGAGAGCTCGGAACCCAAAGTTCGTCCCAATGAGAGTTTTTCATCTAGTTTGGACGAAGTTGGTCCAAACTTTGCTCCGTTTGAGTTTCGAGAGAGTTTGGAACTCAAAGTTCGTCCGAATGAGAGTTCTTTAGGTGGTTTGGACGACACATGGTCCAAACTTTACTTCGTTTAAGTTTTTGAGAGCTCGGAACCCAAAGTTCGTCCCAATGAGAGTTTTTCATCTAGTTTGGACGAAGTTGGTCCAAACTTTGCTCCGTTTGAGTTTCGAGAGAGTTTGGAACTCAAAGTTCGTCCGAATGAGAGTTCTTTAGGTGGTTTGGACGACACATGGTCCAAACTTTACTTCGTTTAAGTTTTTGAGAGCTCGGAACCCAAAGTTCGTCCCAATGAGAGTTTTTCATCTAGTTTGGACGAAGTTGGTCCAAACTTTGCTCCGTTTGAGTTTCGAGAGAGTTTGGAACTCAAAGTTCGTCCGAATGAGAGTTCTTTAGGTGGTTTGGACGACACATGGTCCAAACTTTACTTCCTTTAAGTTTTTGAGAGCTCGGAACCCAAAGTTCGTCCCAATGAGAGTTTTTCATCTAGTTTGGACGAAGTTGGTCCAAACTTTGCTCCGTTTGAGTTTCGAGAGAGTTTGGAACTCAAAGTTCGTCCGAATGAGAGTTCTTTAGGTGGTTTGGACGACACATGGTCCAAACTTTACTTCGTTTAAGTTTTTGAGAGCTCGGAACCCAAAGTTCGTCCCAATGAGAGTTTTTCATCTAGTTTGGACGAAGTTGGTCCAAACTTTGCTCCGTTTGAGTTTCGAGAGAGTTTGGAACTCAAAGTTCGTCCGAATGAGAGTTCTTTAGGTGGTTTGGACGACACATGGTCCAAACTTTACTTCGTTTAAGTTTTTGAGAGCTCGGAACCCAAAGTTCGTCCCAATGAGAGTTTTTCATCTAGTTTGGACGAAGTTGGTCCAAACTTTGCTCCGTTTGAGTTTCGAGAGAGTTTGGAACTCAAAGTTCGTCCGAATGAGAGTTCTTTAGGTGGTTTGGACGACACATGGTCCAAACTTTACTTCGTTTAAGTTTTTGAGAGCTCGGAACCCAAAGTTCGTCCCAATGAGAGTTTTTCATCTAGTTTGGACGAAGTTGGTCCAAACTTTGCTCCGTTTGAGTTTCGAGAGAGTTTGGAACTCAAAGTTCGTCCGAATGAGAGTTCTTTAGGTGGTTTGGACGACACATGGTCCAAACTTTACTTCGTTTAAGTTTTTGAGAGCTCGGAACCCAAAGTTCGTCCCAATGAGAGTTTTTCATCTAGTTTGGACGAAGTTGGTCCAAACTTTGCTCCGTTTGAGTTTCGAGAGAGTTTGGAACTCAAAGTTCGTCCGAATGAGAGTTCTTTAGGTGGTTTGGACGACACATGGTCCAAACTTTACTTCGTTTAAGTTTTTGAGAGCTCGGAACCCAAAGTTCGTCCCAATGAGAGTTTTTCATCTAGTTTGGACGAAGTTGGTCCAAACTTTGCTCCGTTTGAGTTTCGAGAGAGTTTGGAACTCAAAGTTCGTCCGAATGAGAGTTCTTTAGGTGGTTTGGACGACACATGGTCCAAACTTTACTTCGTTTAAGTTTTTGAGAGCTCGGAACCCAAAGTTCGTCCCAATGAGAGTTTTTCATCTAGTTTGGACGAAGTTGGTCCAAACTTTGCTCCGTTTGAGTTTCGAGAGAGTTTGGAACTCAAAGTTCGTCCGAATGAGAGTTCTTTAGGTGGTTTGGACGACACATGGTCCAAACTTTACTTCGTTTAAGTTTTTGAGAGCTCGGAACCCAAAGTTCGTCCCAATGAGAGAGTTTTTCATCTAGTTTGGACGAAGTTGGTCCAAACTTTGCTCCGTTTGAGTTTCGAGAGAGTTTGGAACTCAAAGTTCGTCCGAATGAGAGTTCTTTAGGTGGTTTGGACGACACATGGTCCAAACTTTACTTCGTTTAAGTTTTTGAGAGCTCGGAACCCAAAGTTCGTCCCAATGAGAGTTTTTCATCTAGTTTGGACGAAGTTGGTCCAAACTTTGCTCCGTTTGAGTTTCGAGAGAGTTTGGAACTCAAAGTTCGTCCGAATGAGAGTTCTTTAGGTGGTTTGGACGACACATGGTCCAAACTTTACTTCGTTTAAGTTTTTGAGAGCTCGGAACCCAAAGTTCGTCCCAATGAGAGTTTTTCATCTAGTTTGGACGAAGTTGGTCCAAACTTTGCTCCGTTTGAGTTTCGAGAGAGTTTGGAACTCAAAGTTCGTCCGAATGAGAGTTCTTTAGGTGGTTTGGACGACACATGGTCCAAACTTTACTTCGTTTAAGTTTTTGAGAGCTCGGAACCCAAAGTTCGTCCCAATGAGAGTTTTTCATCTAGTTTGGACGAAGTTGGTCCAAACTTTGCTCCGTTTGAGTTTCGAGAGAGTTTGGAACTCAAAGTTCGTCCGAATGAGAGTTCTTTAGGTGGTTTGGACGACACATGGTCCAAACTTTACTTCGTTTAAGTTTTTGAGAGCTCGGAACCCAAAGTTCGTCCCAATGAGAGTTTTTCATCTAGTTTGGACGAAGTTGGTCCAAACTTTGCTCCGTTTGAGTTTCGAGAGAGTTTGGAACTCAAAGTTCGTCCGAATGAGAGTTCTTTAGGTGGTTTGGACGACACATGGTCCAAACTTTACTTCGTTTAAGTTTTTGAGAGCTCGGAACCCAAAGTTCGTCCCAATGGGAGTTTTTCATCTAGTTTGGACGAAGTTGGTCCAAACTTTGCTCCGTTTGAGTTTCGAGAGAGTTTGGAACTCAAAGTTCGTCCGAATGAGAGTTCTTTAGGTGGTTTGGACGACACATGGTCCAAACTTTACTTCGTTTAAGTTTTTGAGAGCTCGGAACCCAAAGTTCGTCCCAATGAGAGTTTTTCATCTAGTTTGGACGAAGTTGGTCCAAACTTTGCTCCGTTTGAGTTTCGAGAGAGTTTGGAACTCAAAGTTCGTCCGAATGAGAGTTCTTTAGGTGGTTTGGACGACACATGGTCCAAACTTTACTTCGTTTAAGTTTTTGAGAGCTCGGAACCCAAAGTTCGTCCCAATGGGAGTTTTTCATCTAGTTTGGACGAAGTTGGTCCAAACTTTGCTCCGTTTGAGTTTCGAGAGAGTTTGGAACTCAAAGTTCGTCCGAATGAGAGTTCTTTAGGTGGTTTGGACGACACATGGTCCAAACTTTACTTCGTTTAAGTTTTTGAGAGCTCGGAACCCAAAGTTCGTCCCAATGGGAGTTTTTCATCTAGTTTGGACGAAGTTGGTCCAAACTTTGCTCCGTTTGAGTTTCGAGAGAGTTTGGAACTCAAAGTTCGTCCGAATGAGAGTTCTTTAGGTGGTTTGGACGACACATGGTCCAAACTTTACTTCGTTTAAGTTTTTGAGAGCTCGGAACCCAAAGTTCGTCCCAATGGGAGTTTTTCATCTAGTTTGGACGAAGTTGGTCCAAACTTTGCTCCGTTTGAGTTTCGAGAGAGTTTGGAACTCAAAGTTCGTCCGAATGAGAGTTCTTTAGGTGGTTTGGACGACACATGGTCCAAACTTTACTTCGTTTAAGTTTTTGAGAGCTCGGAACCCAAAGTTCGTCCCAATGGGAGTTTTTCATCTAGTTTGGACGAAGTTGGTCCAAACTTTGCTCCGTTTGAGTTTCGAGAGAGTTTGGAACTCAAAGTTCGTCCGAATGAGAGTTCTTTAGGTGGTTTGGACGACACATGGTCCAAACTTTACTTCGTTTAAGTTTTTGAGAGCTCGGAACCCAAAGTTCGTCCCAATGAGAGTTTTTCATCTAGTTTGGACGAAGTTGGTCCAAACTTTGCTCCGTTTGAGTTTCGAGAGAGTTTGGAACTCAAAGTTCGTCCGAATGAGAGTTCTTTAGGTGGTTTGGACGACACATGGTCCAAACTTTACTTCGTTTAAGTTTTTGAGAGCTCGGAACCCAAAGTTCGTCCCAATGAGAGTTTTTCATCTAGTTTGGACGAAGTTGGTCCAAACTTTGCTCCGTTTGAGTTTCGAGAGAGTTTGGAACTCAAAGTTCGTCCGAATGAGAGTTCTTTAGGTGGTTTGGACGACACATGGTCCAAACTTTACTTCGTTTAAGTTTTTGAGAGCTCGGAACCCAAAGTTCGTCCCAATGGAGTTTTTCATCTAGTTTGGACGAAGTTGGTCCAAACTTTGCTCCGTTTGAGTTTCGAGAGAGTTTGGAACTCAAAGTTCGTCCGAATGAGAGTTCTTTAGGTGGTTTGGACGACACATGGTCCAAACTTTACTTCGTTTAAGTTTTTGAGAGCTCGGAACCCAAAGTTCGTCCCAATGAGAGTTTTTCATCTAGTTTGGACGAAGTTGGTCCAAACTTTGCTCCGTTTGAGTTTCGAGAGAGTTTGGAACTCAAAGTTCGTCCGAATGAGAGTTCTTTAGGTGGTTTGGACGACACATGGTCCAAACTTTACTTCGTTTAAGTTTTTGAGAGCTCGGAACCCAAAGTTCGTCCCAATGAGAGTTTTTCATCTAGTTTGGACGAAGTTGGTCCAAACTTTGCTCCGTTTGAGTTTCGAGAGAGTTTGGAACTCAAAGTTCGTCCGAATGAGAGTTCTTTAGGTGGTTTGGACGACACATGGTCCAAACTTTACTTCGTTTAAGTTTTTGAGAGCTCGGAACCCAAAGTTCGTCCCAATGAGAGTTTTTCATCTAGTTTGGACGAAGTTGGTCCAAACTTTGCTCCGTTTGAGTTTCGAGAGAGTTTGGAACTCAAAGTTCGTCCGAATGAGAGTTCTTTAGGTGGTTTGGACGACACATGGTCCAAACTTTACTTCGTTTAAGTTTTTGAGAGCTCGGAACCCAAAGTTCGTCCCAATGAGAGTTTTTCATCTAGTTTGGACGAAGTTGGTCCAAACTTTGCTCCGTTTGAGTTTCGAGAGAGTTTGGAACTCAAAGTTCGTCCGAATGAGAGTTCTTTAGGTGGTTTGGACGACACATGGTCCAAACTTTACTTCGTTTAAGTTTTTGAGAGCTCGGAACCCAAAGTTCGTCCCAATGGGAGTTTTTCATCTAGTTTGGACGAAGTTGGTCCAAACTTTGCTCCGTTTGAGTTTCGAGAGAGTTTGGAACTCAAAGTTCGTCCGAATGAGAGTTCTTTAGGTGGTTTGGACGACACATGGTCCAAACTTTACTTCGTTTAAGTTTTTGAGAGCTCGGAACCCAAAGTTCGTCCCAATGGGAGTTTTTCATCTAGTTTGGACGAAGTTGGTCCAAACTTTGCTCCGTTTGAGTTTCGAGAGAGTTTGGAACTCAAAGTTCGTCCGAATGAGAGTTCTTTAGGTGGTTTGGACGACACATGGTCCAAACTTTACTTCGTTTAAGTTTTTGAGAGCTCGGAACCCAAAGTTCGTCCCAATGGGAGTTTTTCATCTAGTTTGGACGAAGTTGGTCCAAACTTTGCTCCGTTTGAGTTTCGAGAGAGTTTGGAACTCAAAGTTCGTCCGAATGAGAGTTCTTTAGGTGGTTTGGACGACACATGGTCCAAACTTTACTTCGTTTAAGTTTTTGAGAGCTCGGAACCCAAAGTTCGTCCCAATGAGAGTTTTTCATCTAGTTTGGACGAAGTTGGTCCAAACTTTGCTCCGTTTGAGTTTCGAGAGAGTTTGGAACTCAAAGTTCGTCCGAATGAGAGTTCTTTAGGTGGTTTGGACGACACATGGTCCAAACTTTACTTCGTTTAAGTTTTTGAGAGCTCGGAACCCAAAGTTCGTCCCAATGAGAGTTTTTCATCTAGTTTGGACGAAGTTGGTCCAAACTTTGCTCCGTTTGAGTTTCGAGAGAGTTTGGAACTCAAAGTTCGTCCGAATGAGAGTTCTTTAGGTGGTTTGGACGACACATGGTCCAAACTTTACTTCGTTTAAGTTTTTGAGAGCTCGGAACCCAAAGTTCGTCCCAATGAGAGTTTTTCATCTAGTTTGGACGAAGTTGGTCCAAACTTTGCTCCGTTTGAGTTTCGAGAGAGTTTGGAACTCAAAGTTCGTCCGAATGAGAGTTCTTTAGGTGGTTTGGACGACACATGGTCCAAACTTTACTTCGTTTAAGTTTTTGAGAGCTCGGAACCCAAAGTTCGTCCCAATGGGAGTTTTTCATCTAGTTTGGACGAAGTTGGTCCAAACTTTGCTCCGTTTGAGTTTCGAGAGAGTTTGGAACTCAAAGTTCGTCCGAATGAGAGTTCTTTAGGTGGTTTGGACGACACATGGTCCAAACTTTACTTCGTTTAAGTTTTTGAGAGCTCGGAACCCAAAGTTCGTCCCAATGAGAGTTTTTCATCTAGTTTGGACGAAGTTGGTCCAAACTTTGCTCCGTTTGAGTTTCGAGAGAGTTTGGAACTCAAAGTTCGTCCGAATGAGAGTTCTTTAGGTGGTTTGGACGACACATGGTCCAAACTTTACTTCGTTTAAGTTTTTGAGAGCTCGGAACCCAAAGTTCGTCCCAATGAGAGTTTTTCATCTAGTTTGGACGAAGTTGGTCCAAACTTTGCTCCGTTTGAGTTTCGAGAGAGTTTGGAACTCAAAGTTCGTCCGAATGAGAGTTCTTTAGGTGGTTTGGACGACACATGGTCCAAACTTTACTTCGTTTAAGTTTTTGAGAGCTCGGAACCCAAAGTTCGTCCCAATGAGAGTTTTTCATCTAGTTTGGACGAAGTTGGTCCAAACTTTGCTCCGTTTGAGTTTCGAGAGAGTTTGGAACTCAAAGTTCGTCCGAATGAGAGTTCTTTAGGTGGTTTGGACGACACATGGTCCAAACTTTACTTCGTTTAAGTTTTTGAGAGCTCGGAACCCAAAGTTCGTCCCAATGAGAGTTTTTCATCTAGTTTGGACGAAGTTGGTCCAAACTTTGCTCCGTTTGAGTTTCGAGAGAGTTTGGAACTCAAAGTTCGTCCGAATGAGAGTTCTTTAGGTGGTTTGGACGACACATGGTCCAAACTTTACTTCGTTTAAGTTTTTGAGAGCTCGGAACCCAAAGTTCGTCCCAATGAGAGTTTTTCATCTAGTTTGGACGAAGTTGGTCCAAACTTTGCTCCGTTTGAGTTTCGAGAGAGTTTGGAACTCAAAGTTCGTCCGAATGAGAGTTCTTTAGGTGGTTTGGACGACACATGGTCCAAACTTTACTTCGTTTAAGTTTTTGAGAGCTCGGAACCCAAAGTTCGTCCCAATGAGAGTTTTTCATCTAGTTTGGACGAAGTTGGTCCAAACTTTGCTCCGTTTGAGTTTCGAGAGAGTTTGGAACTCAAAGTTCGTCCGAATGAGAGTTCTTTAGGTGGTTTGGACGACACATGGTCCAAACTTTACTTCGTTTAAGTTTTTGAGAGCTCGGAACCCAAAGTTCGTCCCAATGAGAGTTTTTCATCTAGTTTGGACGAAGTTGGTCCAAACTTTGCTCCGTTTGAGTTTCGAGAGAGTTTGGAACTCAAAGTTCGTCCGAATGAGAGTTCTTTAGGTGGTTTGGACGACACATGGTCCAAACTTTACTTCGTTTAAGTTTTTGAGAGCTCGGAACCCAAAGTTCGTCCCAATGAGAGTTTTTCATCTAGTTTGGACGAAGTTGGTCCAAACTTTGCTCCGTTTGAGTTTCGAGAGAGTTTGGAACTCAAAGTTCGTCCGAATGAGAGTTCTTTAGGTGGTTTGGACGACACATGGTCCAAACTTTACTTCGTTTAAGTTTTTGAGAGCTCGGAACCCAAAGTTCGTCCCAATGAGAGTTTTTCATCTAGTTTGGACGAAGTTGGTCCAAACTTTGCTCCGTTTGAGTTTCGAGAGAGTTTGGAACTCAAAGTTCGTCCGAATGAGAGTTCTTTAGGTGGTTTGGACGACACATGGTCCAAACTTTACTTCGTTTAAGTTTTTGAGAGCTCGGAACCCAAAGTTCGTCCCAATGAGAGTTTTTCATCTAGTTTGGACGAAGTTGGTCCAAACTTTGCTCCGTTTGAGTTTCGAGAGAGTTTGGAACTCAAAGTTCGTCCGAATGAGAGTTCTTTAGGTGGTTTGGACGACACATGGTCCAAACTTTACTTCGTTTAAGTTTTTGAGAGCTCGGAACCCAAAGTTCGTCCCAATGGGAGAGTTTTTCATCTAGTTTGGACGAAGTTGGTCCAAACTTTGCTCCGTTTGAGTTTCGAGAGAGTTTGGAACTCAAAGTTCGTCCGAATGAGAGTTCTTTAGGTGGTTTGGACGACACATGGTCCAAACTTTACTTCGTTTAAGTTTTTGAGAGCTCGGAACCCAAAGTTCGTCCCAATGAGAGTTTTTCATCTAGTTTGGACGAAGTTGGTCCAAACTTTGCTCCGTTTGAGTTTCGAGAGAGTTTGGAACTCAAAGTTCGTCCGAATGAGAGTTCTTTAGGTGGTTTGGACGACACATGGTCCAAACTTTACTTCGTTTAAGTTTTTGAGAGCTCGGAACCCAAAGTTCGTCCCAATGAGAGTTTTTCATCTAGTTTGGACGAAGTTGGTCCAAACTTTGCTCCGTTTGAGTTTCGAGAGAGTTTGGAACTCAAAGTTCGTCCGAATGAGAGTTCTTTAGGTGGTTTGGACGACACATGGTCCAAACTTTACTTCGTTTAAGTTTTTGAGAGCTCGGAACCCAAAGTTCGTCCCAATGAGAGTTTTTCATCTAGTTTGGACGAAGTTGGTCCAAACTTTGCTCCGTTTGAGTTTCGAGAGAGTTTGGAACTCAAAGTTCGTCCGAATGAGAGTTCTTTAGGTGGTTTGGACGACACATGGTCCAAACTTTACTTCGTTTAAGTTTTTGAGAGCTCGGAACCCAAAGTTCGTCCCAATGAGAGTTTTTCATCTAGTTTGGACGAAGTTGGTCCAAACTTTGCTCCGTTTGAGTTTCGAGAGAGTTTGGAACTCAAAGTTCGTCCGAATGAGAGTTCTTTAGGTGGTTTGGACGACACATGGTCCAAACTTTACTTCGTTTAAGTTTTTGAGAGCTCGGAACCCAAAGTTCGTCCCAATGAGAGTTTTTCATCTAGTTTGGACGAAGTTGGTCCAAACTTTGCTCCGTTTGAGTTTCGAGAGAGTTTGGAACTCAAAGTTCGTCCGAATGAGAGTTCTTTAGGTGGTTTGGACGACACATGGTCCAAACTTTACTTCGTTTAAGTTTTTGAGAGCTCGGAACCCAAAGTTCGTCCCAATGAGAGTTTTTCATCTAGTTTGGACGAAGTTGGTCCAAACTTTGCTCCGTTTGAGTTTCGAGAGAGTTTGGAACTCAAAGTTCGTCCGAATGAGAGTTCTTTAGGTGGTTTGGACGACACATGGTCCAAACTTTACTTCGTTTAAGTTTTTGAGAGCTCGGAACCCAAAGTTCGTCCCAATGGGAGTTTTTCATCTAGTTTGGACGAAGTTGGTCCAAACTTTGCTCCGTTTGAGTTTCGAGAGAGTTTGGAACTCAAAGTTCGTCCGAATGAGAGTTCTTTAGGTGGTTTGGACGACACATGGTCCAAACTTTACTTCGTTTAAGTTTTTGAGAGCTCGGAACCCAAAGTTCGTCCCAATGAGAGTTTTTCATCTAGTTTGGACGAAGTTGGTCCAAACTTTGCTCCGTTTGAGTTTCGAGAGAGTTTGGAACTCAAAGTTCGTCCGAATGAGAGTTCTTTAGGTGGTTTGGACGACACATGGTCCAAACTTTACTTCGTTTAAGTTTTTGAGAGCTCGGAACCCAAAGTTCGTCCCAATGAGAGTTTTTCATCTAGTTTGGACGAAGTTGGTCCAAACTTTGCTCCGTTTGAGTTTCGAGAGAGTTTGGAACTCAAAGTTCGTCCGAATGAGAGTTCTTTAGGTGGTTTGGACGACACATGGTCCAAACTTTACTTCGTTTAAGTTTTTGAGAGCTCGGAACCCAAAGTTCGTCCCAATGAGAGTTTTTCATCTAGTTTGGACGAAGTTGGTCCAAACTTTGCTCCGTTTGAGTTTCGAGAGAGTTTGGAACTCAAAGTTCGTCCGAATGAGAGTTCTTTAGGTGGTTTGGACGACACATGGTCCAAACTTTACTTCGTTTAAGTTTTTGAGAGCTCGGAACCCAAAGTTCGTCCCAATGAGAGTTTTTCATCTAGTTTGGACGAAGTTGGTCCAAACTTTGCTCCGTTTGAGTTTCGAGAGAGTTTGGAACTCAAAGTTCGTCCGAATGAGAGTTCTTTAGGTGGTTTGGACGACACATGGTCCAAACTTTACTTCGTTTAAGTTTTTGAGAGCTCGGAACCCAAAGTTCGTCCCAATGAGAGTTTTTCATCTAGTTTGGACGAAGTTGGTCCAAACTTTGCTCCGTTTGAGTTTCGAGAGAGTTTGGAACTCAAAGTTCGTCCGAATGAGAGTTCTTTAGGTGGTTTGGACGACACATGGTCCAAACTTTACTTCGTTTAAGTTTTTGAGAGCTCGGAACCCAAAGTTCGTCCCAATGAGAGTTTTTCATCTAGTTTGGACGAAGTTGGTCCAAACTTTGCTCCGTTTGAGTTTCGAGAGAGTTTGGAACTCAAAGTTCGTCCGAATGAGAGTTCTTTAGGTGGTTTGGACGACACATGGTCCAAACTTTACTTCGTTTAAGTTTTTGAGAGCTCGGAACCCAAAGTTCGTCCCAATGAGAGTTTTTCATCTAGTTTGGACGAAGTTGGTCCAAACTTTGCTCCGTTTGAGTTTCGAGAGAGTTTGGAACTCAAAGTTCGTCCGAATGAGAGTTCTTTAGGTGGTTTGGACGACACATGGTCCAAACTTTACTTCGTTTAAGTTTTTGAGAGCTCGGAACCCAAAGTTCGTCCCAATGAGAGTTTTTCATCTAGTTTGGACGAAGTTGGTCCAAACTTTGCTCCGTTTGAGTTTCGAGAGAGTTTGGAACTCAAAGTTCGTCCGAATGAGAGTTCTTTAGGTGGTTTGGACGACACATGGTCCAAACTTTACTTCGTTTAAGTTTTTGAGAGCTCGGAACCCAAAGTTCGTCCCAATGAGAGTTTTTCATCTAGTTTGGACGAAGTTGGTCCAAACTTTGCTCCGTTTGAGTTTCGAGAGAGTTTGGAACTCAAAGTTCGTCCGAATGAGAGTTCTTTAGGTGGTTTGGACGACACATGGTCCAAACTTTACTTCGTTTAAGTTTTTGAGAGCTCGGAACCCAAAGTTCGTCCCAATGGGAGTTTTTCATCTAGTTTGGACGAAGTTGGTCCAAACTTTGCTCCGTTTGAGTTTCGAGAGAGTTTGGAACTCAAAGTTCGTCCGAATGAGAGTTCTTTAGGTGGTTTGGACGACACATGGTCCAAACTTTACTTCGTTTAAGTTTTTGAGAGCTCGGAACCCAAAGTTCGTCCCAATGAGAGTTTTTCATCTAGTTTGGACGAAGTTGGTCCAAACTTTGCTCCGTTTGAGTTTCGAGAGAGTTTGGAACTCAAAGTTCGTCCGAATGAGAGTTCTTTAGGTGGTTTGGACGACACATGGTCCAAACTTTACTTCGTTTAAGTTTTTGAGAGCTCGGAACCCAAAGTTCGTCCCAATGAGAGTTTTTCATCTAGTTTGGACGAAGTTGGTCCAAACTTTGCTCCGTTTGAGTTTCGAGAGAGTTTGGAACTCAAAGTTCGTCCGAATGAGAGTTCTTTAGGTGGTTTGGACGACACATGGTCCAAACTTTACTTCGTTTAAGTTTTTGAGAGCTCGGAACCCAAAGTTCGTCCCAATGAGAGTTTTTCATCTAGTTTGGACGAAGTTGGTCCAAACTTTGCTCCGTTTGAGTTTCGAGAGAGTTTGGAACTCAAAGTTCGTCCGAATGAGAGTTCTTTAGGTGGTTTGGACGACACATGGTCCAAACTTTACTTCGTTTAAGTTTTTGAGAGCTCGGAACCCAAAGTTCGTCCCAATGAGAGTTTTTCATCTAGTTTGGACGAAGTTGGTCCAAACTTTGCTCCGTTTGAGTTTCGAGAGAGTTTGGAACTCAAAGTTCGTCCGAATGAGAGTTCTTTAGGTGGTTTGGACGACACATGGTCCAAACTTTACTTCGTTTAAGTTTTTGAGAGCTCGGAACCCAAAGTTCGTCCCAATGAGAGTTTTTCATCTAGTTTGGACGAAGTTGGTCCAAACTTTGCTCCGTTTGAGTTTCGAGAGAGTTTGGAACTCAAAGTTCGTCCGAATGAGAGTTCTTTAGGTGGTTTGGACGACACATGGTCCAAACTTTACTTCGTTTAAGTTTTTGAGAGCTCGGAACCCAAAGTTCGTCCCAATGAGAGTTTTTCATCTAGTTTGGACGAAGTTGGTCCAAACTTTGCTCCGTTTGAGTTTCGAGAGAGTTTGGAACTCAAAGTTCGTCCGAATGAGAGTTCTTTAGGTGGTTTGGACGACACATGGTCCAAACTTTACTTCGTTTAAGTTTTTGAGAGCTCGGAACCCAAAGTTCGTCCCAATGAGAGTTTTTCATCTAGTTTGGACGAAGTTGGTCCAAACTTTGCTCCGTTTGAGTTTCGAGAGAGTTTGGAACTCAAAGTTCGTCCGAATGAGAGTTCTTTAGGTGGTTTGGACGACACATGGTCCAAACTTTACTTCGTTTAAGTTTTTGAGAGCTCGGAACCCAAAGTTCGTCCCAATGAGAGTTTTTCATCTAGTTTGGACGAAGTTGGTCCAAACTTTGCTCCGTTTGAGTTTCGAGAGAGTTTGGAACTCAAAGTTCGTCCGAATGAGAGTTCTTTAGGTGGTTTGGACGACACATGGTCCAAACTTTACTTCGTTTAAGTTTTTGAGAGCTCGGAACCCAAAGTTCGTCCCAATGGGAGTTTTTCATCTAGTTTGGACGAAGTTGGTCCAAACTTTGCTCCGTTTGAGTTTCGAGAGAGTTTGGAACTCAAAGTTCGTCCGAATGAGAGTTCTTTAGGTGGTTTGGACGACACATGGTCCAAACTTTACTTCGTTTAAGTTTTTGAGAGCTCGGAACCCAAAGTTCGTCCCAATGAGAGTTTTTCATCTAGTTTGGACGAAGTTGGTCCAAACTTTGCTCCGTTTGAGTTTCGAGAGAGTTTGGAACTCAAAGTTCGTCCGAATGAGAGTTCTTTAGGTGGTTTGGACGACACATGGTCCAAACTTTACTTCGTTTAAGTTTTTGAGAGCTCGGAACCCAAAGTTCGTCCCAATGAGAGTTTTTCATCTAGTTTGGACGAAGTTGGTCCAAACTTTGCTCCGTTTGAGTTTCGAGAGAGTTTGGAACTCAAAGTTCGTCCGAATGAGAGTTCTTTAGGTGGTTTGGACGACACATGGTCCAAACTTTACTTCGTTTAAGTTTTTGAGAGCTCGGAACCCAAAGTTCGTCCCAATGAGAGTTTTTCATCTAGTTTGGACGAAGTTGGTCCAAACTTTGCTCCGTTTGAGTTTCGAGAGAGTTTGGAACTCAAAGTTCGTCCGAATGAGAGTTCTTTAGGTGGTTTGGACGACACATGGTCCAAACTTTACTTCGTTTAAGTTTTTGAGAGCTCGGAACCCAAAGTTCGTCCCAATGGGAGTTTTTCATCTAGTTTGGACGAAGTTGGTCCAAACTTTGCTCCGTTTGAGTTTCGAGAGAGTTTGGAACTCAAAGTTCGTCCGAATGAGAGTTCTTTAGGTGGTTTGGACGACACATGGTCCAAACTTTACTTCGTTTAAGTTTTTGAGAGCTCGGAACCCAAAGTTCGTCCCAATGAGAGTTTTTCATCTAGTTTGGACGAAGTTGGTCCAAACTTTGCTCCGTTTGAGTTTCGAGAGAGTTTGGAACTCAAAGTTCGTCCGAATGAGAGTTCTTTAGGTGGTTTGGACGACACATGGTCCAAACTTTACTTCGTTTAAGTTTTTGAGAGCTCGGAACCCAAAGTTCGTCCCAATGAGAGTTTTTCATCTAGTTTGGACGAAGTTGGTCCAAACTTTGCTCCGTTTGAGTTTCGAGAGAGTTTGGAACTCAAAGTTCGTCCGAATGAGAGTTCTTTAGGTGGTTTGGACGACACATGGTCCAAACTTTACTTCGTTTAAGTTTTTGAGAGCTCGGAACCCAAAGTTCGTCCCAATGAGAGTTTTTCATCTAGTTTGGACGAAGTTGGTCCAAACTTTGCTCCGTTTGAGTTTCGAGAGAGTTTGGAACTCAAAGTTCGTCCGAATGAGAGTTCTTTAGGTGGTTTGGACGACACATGGTCCAAACTTTACTTCGTTTAAGTTTTTGAGAGCTCGGAACCCAAAGTTCGTCCCAATGAGAGTTTTTCATCTAGTTTGGACGAAGTTGGTCCAAACTTTGCTCCGTTTGAGTTTCGAGAGAGTTTGGAACTCAAAGTTCGTCCGAATGAGAGTTCTTTAGGTGGTTTGGACGACACATGGTCCAAACTTTACTTCGTTTAAGTTTTTGAGAGCTCGGAACCCAAAGTTCGTCCCAATGGGAGTTTTTCATCTAGTTTGGACGAAGTTGGTCCAAACTTTGCTCCGTTTGAGTTTCGAGAGAGTTTGGAACTCAAAGTTCGTCCGAATGAGAGTTCTTTAGGTGGTTTGGACGACACATGGTCCAAACTTTACTTCGTTTAAGTTTTTGAGAGCTCGGAACCCAAAGTTCGTCCCAATGGGAGTTTTTCATCTAGTTTGGACGAAGTTGGTCCAAACTTTGCTCCGTTTGAGTTTCGAGAGAGTTTGGAACTCAAAGTTCGTCCGAATGAGAGTTCTTTAGGTGGTTTGGACGACACATGGTCCAAACTTTACTTCGTTTAAGTTTTTGAGAGCTCGGAACCCAAAGTTCGTCCCAATGGGAGTTTTTCATCTAGTTTGGACGAAGTTGGTCCAAACTTTGCTCCGTTTGAGTTTCGAGAGAGTTTGGAACTCAAAGTTCGTCCGAATGAGAGTTCTTTAGGTGGTTTGGACGACACATGGTCCAAACTTTACTTCGTTTAAGTTTTTGAGAGCTCGGAACCCAAAGTTCGTCCCAATGAGAGTTTTTCATCTAGTTTGGACGAAGTTGGTCCAAACTTTGCTCCGTTTGAGTTTCGAGAGAGTTTGGAACTCAAAGTTCGTCCGAATGAGAGTTCTTTAGGTGGTTTGGACGACACATGGTCCAAACTTTACTTCGTTTAAGTTTTTGAGAGCTCGGAACCCAAAGTTCGTCCCAATGGGAGTTTTTCATCTAGTTTGGACGAAGTTGGTCCAAACTTTGCTCCGTTTGAGTTTCGAGAGAGTTTGGAACTCAAAGTTCGTCCGAATGAGAGTTCTTTAGGTGGTTTGGACGACACATGGTCCAAACTTTACTTCGTTTAAGTTTTTGAGAGCTCGGAACCCAAAGTTCGTCCCAATGGGAGAGTTTTTCATCTAGTTTGGACGAAGTTGGTCCAAACTTTGCTCCGTTTGAGTTTCGAGAGAGTTTGGAACTCAAAGTTCGTCCGAATGAGAGTTCTTTAGGTGGTTTGGACGACACATGGTCCAAACTTTACTTCGTTTAAGTTTTTGAGAGCTCGGAACCCAAAGTTCGTCCCAATGAGAGTTTTTCATCTAGTTTGGACGAAGTTGGTCCAAACTTTGCTCCGTTTGAGTTTCGAGAGAGTTTGGAACTCAAAGTTCGTCCGAATGAGAGTTCTTTAGGTGGTTTGGACGACACATGGTCCAAACTTTACTTCGTTTAAGTTTTTGAGAGCTCGGAACCCAAAGTTCGTCCCAATGAGAGTTTTTCATCTAGTTTGGACGAAGTTGGTCCAAACTTTGCTCCGTTTGAGTTTCGAGAGAGTTTGGAACTCAAAGTTCGTCCGAATGAGAGTTCTTTAGGTGGTTTGGACGACACATGGTCCAAACTTTACTTCGTTTAAGTTTTTGAGAGCTCGGAACCCAAAGTTCGTCCCAATGGAGTTTTTCATCTAGTTTGGACGAAGTTGGTCCAAACTTTGCTCCGTTTGAGTTTCGAGAGAGTTTGGAACTCAAAGTTCGTCCGAATGAGAGTTCTTTAGGTGGTTTGGACGACACATGGTCCAAACTTTACTTCGTTTAAGTTTTTGAGAGCTCGGAACCCAAAGTTCGTCCCAATGGGAGTTTTTCATCTAGTTTGGACGAAGTTGGTCCAAACTTTGCTCCGTTTGAGTTTCGAGAGAGTTTGGAACTCAAAGTTCGTCCGAATGAGAGTTCTTTAGGTGGTTTGGACGACACATGGTCCAAACTTTACTTCGTTTAAGTTTTTGAGAGCTCGGAACCCAAAGTTCGTCCCAATGGGAGTTTTTCATCTAGTTTGGACGAAGTTGGTCCAAACTTTGCTCCGTTTGAGTTTCGAGAGAGTTTGGAACTCAAAGTTCGTCCGAATGAGAGTTCTTTAGGTGGTTTGGACGACACATGGTCCAAACTTTACTTCGTTTAAGTTTTTGAGAGCTCGGAACCCAAAGTTCGTCCCAATGAGAGTTTTTCATCTAGTTTGGACGAAGTTGGTCCAAACTTTGCTCCGTTTGAGTTTCGAGAGAGTTTGGAACTCAAAGTTCGTCCGAATGAGAGTTCTTTAGGTGGTTTGGACGACACATGGTCCAAACTTTACTTCGTTTAAGTTTTTGAGAGCTCGGAACCCAAAGTTCGTCCCAATGAGAGTTTTTCATCTAGTTTGGACGAAGTTGGTCCAAACTTTGCTCCGTTTGAGTTTCGAGAGAGTTTGGAACTCAAAGTTCGTCCGAATGAGAGTTCTTTAGGTGGTTTGGACGACACATGGTCCAAACTTTACTTCGTTTAAGTTTTTGAGAGCTCGGAACCCAAAGTTCGTCCCAATGAGAGTTTTTCATCTAGTTTGGACGAAGTTGGTCCAAACTTTGCTCCGTTTGAGTTTCGAGAGAGTTTGGAACTCAAAGTTCGTCCGAATGAGAGTTCTTTAGGTGGTTTGGACGACACATGGTCCAAACTTTACTTCGTTTAAGTTTTTGAGAGCTCGGAACCCAAAGTTCGTCCCAATGAGAGTTTTTCATCTAGTTTGGACGAAGTTGGTCCAAACTTTGCTCCGTTTGAGTTTCGAGAGAGTTTGGAACTCAAAGTTCGTCCGAATGAGAGTTCTTTAGGTGGTTTGGACGACACATGGTCCAAACTTTACTTCGTTTAAGTTTTTGAGAGCTCGGAACCCAAAGTTCGTCCCAATGAGAGTTTTTCATCTAGTTTGGACGAAGTTGGTCCAAACTTTGCTCCGTTTGAGTTTCGAGAGAGTTTGGAACTCAAAGTTCGTCCGAATGAGAGTTCTTTAGGTGGTTTGGACGACACATGGTCCAAACTTTACTTCGTTTAAGTTTTTGAGAGCTCGGAACCCAAAGTTCGTCCCAATGGGAGTTTTTCATCTAGTTTGGACGAAGTTGGTCCAAACTTTGCTCCGTTTGAGTTTCGAGAGAGTTTGGAACTCAAAGTTCGTCCGAATGAGAGTTCTTTAGGTGGTTTGGACGACACATGGTCCAAACTTTACTTCGTTTAAGTTTTTGAGAGCTCGGAACCCAAAGTTCGTCCCAATGGGAGTTTTTCATCTAGTTTGGACGAAGTTGGTCCAAACTTTGCTCCGTTTGAGTTTCGAGAGAGTTTGGAACTCAAAGTTCGTCCGAATGAGAGTTCTTTAGGTGGTTTGGACGACACATGGTCCAAACTTTACTTCGTTTAAGTTTTTGAGAGCTCGGAACCCAAAGTTCGTCCCAATGGGAGTTTTTCATCTAGTTTGGACGAAGTTGGTCCAAACTTTGCTCCGTTTGAGTTTCGAGAGAGTTTGGAACTCAAAGTTCGTCCGAATGAGAGTTCTTTAGGTGGTTTGGACGACACATGGTCCAAACTTTACTTCGTTTAAGTTTTTGAGAGCTCGGAACCCAAAGTTCGTCCCAATGAGAGTTTTTCATCTAGTTTGGACGAAGTTGGTCCAAACTTTGCTCCGTTTGAGTTTCGAGAGAGTTTGGAACTCAAAGTTCGTCCGAATGAGAGTTCTTTAGGTGGTTTGGACGACACATGGTCCAAACTTTACTTCGTTTAAGTTTTTGAGAGCTCGGAACCCAAAGTTCGTCCCAATGAGAGTTTTTCATCTAGTTTGGACGAAGTTGGTCCAAACTTTGCTCCGTTTGAGTTTCGAGAGAGTTTGGAACTCAAAGTTCGTCCGAATGAGAGTTCTTTAGGTGGTTTGGACGACACATGGTCCAAACTTTACTTCGTTTAAGTTTTTGAGAGCTCGGAACCCAAAGTTCGTCCCAATGGAGAGTTTTTCATCTAGTTTGGACGAAGTTGGTCCAAACTTTGCTCCGTTTGAGTTTCGAGAGAGTTTGGAACTCAAAGTTCGTCCGAATGAGAGTTCTTTAGGTGGTTTGGACGACACATGGTCCAAACTTTACTTCGTTTAAGTTTTTGAGAGCTCGGAACCCAAAGTTCGTCCCAATGAGAGTTTTTCATCTAGTTTGGACGAAGTTGGTCCAAACTTTGCTCCGTTTGAGTTTCGAGAGAGTTTGGAACTCAAAGTTCGTCCGAATGAGAGTTCTTTAGGTGGTTTGGACGACACATGGTCCAAACTTTACTTCGTTTAAGTTTTTGAGAGCTCGGAACCCAAAGTTCGTCCCAATGGGAGTTTTTCATCTAGTTTGGACGAAGTTGGTCCAAACTTTGCTCCGTTTGAGTTTCGAGAGAGTTTGGAACTCAAAGTTCGTCCGAATGAGAGTTCTTTAGGTGGTTTGGACGACACATGGTCCAAACTTTACTTCGTTTAAGTTTTTGAGAGCTCGGAACCCAAAGTTCGTCCCAATGGGAGTTTTTCATCTAGTTTGGACGAAGTTGGTCCAAACTTTGCTCCGTTTGAGTTTCGAGAGAGTTTGGAACTCAAAGTTCGTCCGAATGAGAGTTCTTTAGGTGGTTTGGACGACACATGGTCCAAACTTTACTTCGTTTAAGTTTTTGAGAGCTCGGAACCCAAAGTTCGTCCCAATGGGAGTTTTTCATCTAGTTTGGACGAAGTTGGTCCAAACTTTGCTCCGTTTGAGTTTCGAGAGAGTTTGGAACTCAAAGTTCGTCCGAATGAGAGTTCTTTAGGTGGTTTGGACGACACATGGTCCAAACTTTACTTCGTTTAAGTTTTTGAGAGCTCGGAACCCAAAGTTCGTCCCAATGAGAGTTTTTCATCTAGTTTGGACGAAGTTGGTCCAAACTTTGCTCCGTTTGAGTTTCGAGAGAGTTTGGAACTCAAAGTTCGTCCGAATGAGAGTTCTTTAGGTGGTTTGGACGACACATGGTCCAAACTTTACTTCGTTTAAGTTTTTGAGAGCTCGGAACCCAAAGTTCGTCCCAATGAGAGTTTTTCATCTAGTTTGGACGAAGTTGGTCCAAACTTTGCTCCGTTTGAGTTTCGAGAGAGTTTGGAACTCAAAGTTCGTCCGAATGAGAGTTCTTTAGGTGGTTTGGACGACACATGGTCCAAACTTTACTTCGTTTAAGTTTTTGAGAGCTCGGAACCCAAAGTTCGTCCCAATGGGAGTTTTTCATCTAGTTTGGACGAAGTTGGTCCAAACTTTGCTCCGTTTGAGTTTCGAGAGAGTTTGGAACTCAAAGTTCGTCCGAATGAGAGTTCTTTAGGTGGTTTGGACGACACATGGTCCAAACTTTACTTCGTTTAAGTTTTTGAGAGCTCGGAACCCAAAGTTCGTCCCAATGGGAGTTTTTCATCTAGTTTGGACGAAGTTGGTCCAAACTTTGCTCCGTTTGAGTTTCGAGAGAGTTTGGAACTCAAAGTTCGTCCGAATGAGAGTTCTTTAGGTGGTTTGGACGACACATGGTCCAAACTTTACTTCGTTTAAGTTTTTGAGAGCTCGGAACCCAAAGTTCGTCCCAATGAGAGTTTTTCATCTAGTTTGGACGAAGTTGGTCCAAACTTTGCTCCGTTTGAGTTTCGAGAGAGTTTGGAACTCAAAGTTCGTCCGAATGAGAGTTCTTTAGGTGGTTTGGACGACACATGGTCCAAACTTTACTTCGTTTAAGTTTTTGAGAGCTCGGAACCCAAAGTTCGTCCCAATGGAGTTTTTCATCTAGTTTGGACGAAGTTGGTCCAAACTTTGCTCCGTTTGAGTTTCGAGAGAGTTTGGAACTCAAAGTTCGTCCGAATGAGAGTTCTTTAGGTGGTTTGGACGACACATGGTCCAAACTTTACTTCGTTTAAGTTTTTGAGAGCTCGGAACCCAAAGTTCGTCCCAATGAGAGTTTTTCATCTAGTTTGGACGAAGTTGGTCCAAACTTTGCTCCGTTTGAGTTTCGAGAGAGTTTGGAACTCAAAGTTCGTCCGAATGAGAGTTCTTTAGGTGGTTTGGACGACACATGGTCCAAACTTTACTTCGTTTAAGTTTTTGAGAGCTCGGAACCCAAAGTTCGTCCCAATGGGAGTTTTTCATCTAGTTTGGACGAAGTTGGTCCAAACTTTGCTCCGTTTGAGTTTCGAGAGAGTTTGGAACTCAAAGTTCGTCCGAATGAGAGTTCTTTAGGTGGTTTGGACGACACATGGTCCAAACTTTACTTCGTTTAAGTTTTTGAGAGCTCGGAACCCAAAGTTCGTCCCAATGAGAGTTTTTCATCTAGTTTGGACGAAGTTGGTCCAAACTTTGCTCCGTTTGAGTTTCGAGAGAGTTTGGAACTCAAAGTTCGTCCGAATGAGAGTTCTTTAGGTGGTTTGGACGACACATGGTCCAAACTTTACTTCGTTTAAGTTTTTGAGAGCTCGGAACCCAAAGTTCGTCCCAATGGAGTTTTTCATCTAGTTTGGACGAAGTTGGTCCAAACTTTGCTCCGTTTGAGTTTCGAGAGAGTTTGGAACTCAAAGTTCGTCCGAATGAGAGTTCTTTAGGTGGTTTGGACGACACATGGTCCAAACTTTACTTCGTTTAAGTTTTTGAGAGCTCGGAACCCAAAGTTCGTCCCAATGGGAGTTTTTCATCTAGTTTGGACGAAGTTGGTCCAAACTTTGCTCCGTTTGAGTTTCGAGAGAGTTTGGAACTCAAAGTTCGTCCGAATGAGAGTTCTTTAGGTGGTTTGGACGACACATGGTCCAAACTTTACTTCGTTTAAGTTTTTGAGAGCTCGGAACCCAAAGTTCGTCCCAATGGGAGTTTTTCATCTAGTTTGGACGAAGTTGGTCCAAACTTTGCTCCGTTTGAGTTTCGAGAGAGTTTGGAACTCAAAGTTCGTCCGAATGAGAGTTCTTTAGGTGGTTTGGACGACACATGGTCCAAACTTTACTTCGTTTAAGTTTTTGAGAGCTCGGAACCCAAAGTTCGTCCCAATGGGAGTTTTTCATCTAGTTTGGACGAAGTTGGTCCAAACTTTGCTCCGTTTGAGTTTCGAGAGAGTTTGGAACTCAAAGTTCGTCCGAATGAGAGTTCTTTAGGTGGTTTGGACGACACATGGTCCAAACTTTACTTCGTTTAAGTTTTTGAGAGCTCGGAACCCAAAGTTCGTCCCAATGGGAGTTTTTCATCTAGTTTGGACGAAGTTGGTCCAAACTTTGCTCCGTTTGAGTTTCGAGAGAGTTTGGAACTCAAAGTTCGTCCGAATGAGAGTTCTTTAGGTGGTTTGGACGACACATGGTCCAAACTTTACTTCGTTTAAGTTTTTGAGAGCTCGGAACCCAAAGTTCGTCCCAATGGGAGTTTTTCATCTAGTTTGGACGAAGTTGGTCCAAACTTTGCTCCGTTTGAGTTTCGAGAGAGTTTGGAACTCAAAGTTCGTCCGAATGAGAGTTCTTTAGGTGGTTTGGACGACACATGGTCCAAACTTTACTTCGTTTAAGTTTTTGAGAGCTCGGAACCCAAAGTTCGTCCCAATGGGAGTTTTTCATCTAGTTTGGACGAAGTTGGTCCAAACTTTGCTCCGTTTGAGTTTCGAGAGAGTTTGGAACTCAAAGTTCGTCCGAATGAGAGTTCTTTAGGTGGTTTGGACGACACATGGTCCAAACTTTACTTCGTTTAAGTTTTTGAGAGCTCGGAACCCAAAGTTCGTCCCAATGGGAGTTTTTCATCTAGTTTGGACGAAGTTGGTCCAAACTTTGCTCCGTTTGAGTTTCGAGAGAGTTTGGAACTCAAAGTTCGTCCGAATGAGAGTTCTTTAGGTGGTTTGGACGACACATGGTCCAAACTTTACTTCGTTTAAGTTTTTGAGAGCTCGGAACCCAAAGTTCGTCCCAATGGGAGTTTTTCATCTAGTTTGGACGAAGTTGGTCCAAACTTTGCTCCGTTTGAGTTTCGAGAGAGTTTGGAACTCAAAGTTCGTCCGAATGAGAGTTCTTTAGGTGGTTTGGACGACACATGGTCCAAACTTTACTTCGTTTAAGTTTTTGAGAGCTCGGAACCCAAAGTTCGTCCCAATGGGAGTTTTTCATCTAGTTTGGACGAAGTTGGTCCAAACTTTGCTCCGTTTGAGTTTCGAGAGAGTTTGGAACTCAAAGTTCGTCCGAATGAGAGTTCTTTAGGTGGTTTGGACGACACATGGTCCAAACTTTACTTCGTTTAAGTTTTTGAGAGCTCGGAACCCAAAGTTCGTCCCAATGGGAGTTTTTCATCTAGTTTGGACGAAGTTGGTCCAAACTTTGCTCCGTTTGAGTTTCGAGAGAGTTTGGAACTCAAAGTTCGTCCGAATGAGAGTTCTTTAGGTGGTTTGGACGACACATGGTCCAAACTTTACTTCGTTTAAGTTTTTGAGAGCTCGGAACCCAAAGTTCGTCCCAATGGGAGTTTTTCATCTAGTTTGGACGAAGTTGGTCCAAACTTTGCTCCGTTTGAGTTTCGAGAGAGTTTGGAACTCAAAGTTCGTCCGAATGAGAGTTCTTTAGGTGGTTTGGACGACACATGGTCCAAACTTTACTTCGTTTAAGTTTTTGAGAGCTCGGAACCCAAAGTTCGTCCCAATGGGAGTTTTTCATCTAGTTTGGACGAAGTTGGTCCAAACTTTGCTCCGTTTGAGTTTCGAGAGAGTTTGGAACTCAAAGTTCGTCCGAATGAGAGTTCTTTAGGTGGTTTGGACGACACATGGTCCAAACTTTACTTCGTTTAAGTTTTTGAGAGCTCGGAACCCAAAGTTCGTCCCAATGGAGTTTTTCATCTAGTTTGGACGAAGTTGGTCCAAACTTTGCTCCGTTTGAGTTTCGAGAGAGTTTGGAACTCAAAGTTCGTCCGAATGAGAGTTCTTTAGGTGGTTTGGACGACACATGGTCCAAACTTTACTTCGTTTAAGTTTTTGAGAGCTCGGAACCCAAAGTTCGTCCCAATGGGAGTTTTTCATCTAGTTTGGACGAAGTTGGTCCAAACTTTGCTCCGTTTGAGTTTCGAGAGAGTTTGGAACTCAAAGTTCGTCCGAATGAGAGTTCTTTAGGTGGTTTGGACGACACATGGTCCAAACTTTACTTCGTTTAAGTTTTTGAGAGCTCGGAACCCAAAGTTCGTCCCAATGGGAGTTTTTCATCTAGTTTGGACGAAGTTGGTCCAAACTTTGCTCCGTTTGAGTTTCGAGAGAGTTTGGAACTCAAAGTTCGTCCGAATGAGAGTTCTTTAGGTGGTTTGGACGACACATGGTCCAAACTTTACTTCGTTTAAGTTTTTGAGAGCTCGGAACCCAAAGTTCGTCCCAATGGGAGTTTTTCATCTAGTTTGGACGAAGTTGGTCCAAACTTTGCTCCGTTTGAGTTTCGAGAGAGTTTGGAACTCAAAGTTCGTCCGAATGAGAGTTCTTTAGGTGGTTTGGACGACACATGGTCCAAACTTTACTTCGTTTAAGTTTTTGAGAGCTCGGAACCCAAAGTTCGTCCCAATGAGAGTTTTTCATCTAGTTTGGACGAAGTTGGTCCAAACTTTGCTCCGTTTGAGTTTCGAGAGAGTTTGGAACTCAAAGTTCGTCCGAATGAGAGTTCTTTAGGTGGTTTGGACGACACATGGTCCAAACTTTACTTCGTTTAAGTTTTTGAGAGCTCGGAACCCAAAGTTCGTCCCAATGGGAGTTTTTCATCTAGTTTGGACGAAGTTGGTCCAAACTTTGCTCCGTTTGAGTTTCGAGAGAGTTTGGAACTCAAAGTTCGTCCGAATGAGAGTTCTTTAGGTGGTTTGGACGACACATGGTCCAAACTTTACTTCGTTTAAGTTTTTGAGAGCTCGGAACCCAAAGTTCGTCCCAATGGGAGTTTTTCATCTAGTTTGGACGAAGTTGGTCCAAACTTTGCTCCGTTTGAGTTTCGAGAGAGTTTGGAACTCAAAGTTCGTCCGAATGAGAGTTCTTTAGGTGGTTTGGACGACACATGGTCCAAACTTTACTTCGTTTAAGTTTTTGAGAGCTCGGAACCCAAAGTTCGTCCCAATGGGAGTTTTTCATCTAGTTTGGACGAAGTTGGTCCAAACTTTGCTCCGTTTGAGTTTCGAGAGAGTTTGGAACTCAAAGTTCGTCCGAATGAGAGTTCTTTAGGTGGTTTGGACGACACATGGTCCAAACTTTACTTCGTTTAAGTTTTTGAGAGCTCGGAACCCAAAGTTCGTCCCAATGGGAGTTTTTCATCTAGTTTGGACGAAGTTGGTCCAAACTTTGCTCCGTTTGAGTTTCGAGAGAGTTTGGAACTCAAAGTTCGTCCGAATGAGAGTTCTTTAGGTGGTTTGGACGACACATGGTCCAAACTTTACTTCGTTTAAGTTTTTGAGAGCTCGGAACCCAAAGTTCGTCCCAATGAGAGTTTTTCATCTAGTTTGGACGAAGTTGGTCCAAACTTTGCTCCGTTTGAGTTTCGAGAGAGTTTGGAACTCAAAGTTCGTCCGAATGAGAGTTCTTTAGGTGGTTTGGACGACACATGGTCCAAACTTTACTTCGTTTAAGTTTTTGAGAGCTCGGAACCCAAAGTTCGTCCCAATGGGAGTTTTTCATCTAGTTTGGACGAAGTTGGTCCAAACTTTGCTCCGTTTGAGTTTCGAGAGAGTTTGGAACTCAAAGTTCGTCCGAATGAGAGTTCTTTAGGTGGTTTGGACGACACATGGTCCAAACTTTACTTCGTTTAAGTTTTTGAGAGCTCGGAACCCAAAGTTCGTCCCAATGGGAGTTTTTCATCTAGTTTGGACGAAGTTGGTCCAAACTTTGCTCCGTTTGAGTTTCGAGAGAGTTTGGAACTCAAAGTTCGTCCGAATGAGAGTTCTTTAGGTGGTTTGGACGACACATGGTCCAAACTTTACTTCGTTTAAGTTTTTGAGAGCTCGGAACCCAAAGTTCGTCCCAATGGGAGTTTTTCATCTAGTTTGGACGAAGTTGGTCCAAACTTTGCTCCGTTTGAGTTTCGAGAGAGTTTGGAACTCAAAGTTCGTCCGAATGAGAGTTCTTTAGGTGGTTTGGACGACACATGGTCCAAACTTTACTTCGTTTAAGTTTTTGAGAGCTCGGAACCCAAAGTTCGTCCCAATGGGAGTTTTTCATCTAGTTTGGACGAAGTTGGTCCAAACTTTGCTCCGTTTGAGTTTCGAGAGAGTTTGGAACTCAAAGTTCGTCCGAATGAGAGTTCTTTAGGTGGTTTGGACGACACATGGTCCAAACTTTACTTCGTTTAAGTTTTTGAGAGCTCGGAACCCAAAGTTCGTCCCAATGGAGTTTTTCATCTAGTTTGGACGAAGTTGGTCCAAACTTTGCTCCGTTTGAGTTTCGAGAGAGTTTGGAACTCAAAGTTCGTCCGAATGAGAGTTCTTTAGGTGGTTTGGACGACACATGGTCCAAACTTTACTTCGTTTAAGTTTTTGAGAGCTCGGAACCCAAAGTTCGTCCCAATGGGAGTTTTTCATCTAGTTTGGACGAAGTTGGTCCAAACTTTGCTCCGTTTGAGTTTCGAGAGAGTTTGGAACTCAAAGTTCGTCCGAATGAGAGTTCTTTAGGTGGTTTGGACGACACATGGTCCAAACTTTACTTCGTTTAAGTTTTTGAGAGCTCGGAACCCAAAGTTCGTCCCAATGAGAGTTTTTCATCTAGTTTGGACGAAGTTGGTCCAAACTTTGCTCCGTTTGAGTTTCGAGAGAGTTTGGAACTCAAAGTTCGTCCGAATGAGAGTTCTTTAGGTGGTTTGGACGACACATGGTCCAAACTTTACTTCGTTTAAGTTTTTGAGAGCTCGGAACCCAAAGTTCGTCCCAATGAGAGTTTTTCATCTAGTTTGGACGAAGTTGGTCCAAACTTTGCTCCGTTTGAGTTTCGAGAGAGTTTGGAACTCAAAGTTCGTCCGAATGAGAGTTCTTTAGGTGGTTTGGACGACACATGGTCCAAACTTTACTTCGTTTAAGTTTTTGAGAGCTCGGAACCCAAAGTTCGTCCCAATGGGAGTTTTTCATCTAGTTTGGACGAAGTTGGTCCAAACTTTGCTCCGTTTGAGTTTCGAGAGAGTTTGGAACTCAAAGTTCGTCCGAATGAGAGTTCTTTAGGTGGTTTGGACGACACATGGTCCAAACTTTACTTCGTTTAAGTTTTTGAGAGCTCGGAACCCAAAGTTCGTCCCAATGGGAGTTTTTCATCTAGTTTGGACGAAGTTGGTCCAAACTTTGCTCCGTTTGAGTTTCGAGAGAGTTTGGAACTCAAAGTTCGTCCGAATGAGAGTTCTTTAGGTGGTTTGGACGACACATGGTCCAAACTTTACTTCGTTTAAGTTTTTGAGAGCTCGGAACCCAAAGTTCGTCCCAATGGGAGTTTTTCATCTAGTTTGGACGAAGTTGGTCCAAACTTTGCTCCGTTTGAGTTTCGAGAGAGTTTGGAACTCAAAGTTCGTCCGAATGAGAGTTCTTTAGGTGGTTTGGACGACACATGGTCCAAACTTTACTTCGTTTAAGTTTTTGAGAGCTCGGAACCCAAAGTTCGTCCCAATGGGAGTTTTTCATCTAGTTTGGACGAAGTTGGTCCAAACTTTGCTCCGTTTGAGTTTCGAGAGAGTTTGGAACTCAAAGTTCGTCCGAATGAGAGTTCTTTAGGTGGTTTGGACGACACATGGTCCAAACTTTACTTCGTTTAAGTTTTTGAGAGCTCGGAACCCAAAGTTCGTCCCAATGGAGTTTTTCATCTAGTTTGGACGAAGTTGGTCCAAACTTTGCTCCGTTTGAGTTTCGAGAGAGTTTGGAACTCAAAGTTCGTCCGAATGAGAGTTCTTTAGGTGGTTTGGACGACACATGGTCCAAACTTTACTTCGTTTAAGTTTTTGAGAGCTCGGAACCCAAAGTTCGTCCCAATGGGAGTTTTTCATCTAGTTTGGACGAAGTTGGTCCAAACTTTGCTCCGTTTGAGTTTCGAGAGAGTTTGGAACTCAAAGTTCGTCCGAATGAGAGTTCTTTAGGTGGTTTGGACGACACATGGTCCAAACTTTACTTCGTTTAAGTTTTTGAGAGCTCGGAACCCAAAGTTCGTCCCAATGGGAGTTTTTCATCTAGTTTGGACGAAGTTGGTCCAAACTTTGCTCCGTTTGAGTTTCGAGAGAGTTTGGAACTCAAAGTTCGTCCGAATGAGAGTTCTTTAGGTGGTTTGGACGACACATGGTCCAAACTTTACTTCGTTTAAGTTTTTGAGAGCTCGGAACCCAAAGTTCGTCCCAATGAGAGTTTTTCATCTAGTTTGGACGAAGTTGGTCCAAACTTTGCTCCGTTTGAGTTTCGAGAGAGTTTGGAACTCAAAGTTCGTCCGAATGAGAGTTCTTTAGGTGGTTTGGACGACACATGGTCCAAACTTTACTTCGTTTAAGTTTTTGAGAGCTCGGAACCCAAAGTTCGTCCCAATGGGAGTTTTTCATCTAGTTTGGACGAAGTTGGTCCAAACTTTGCTCCGTTTGAGTTTCGAGAGAGTTTGGAACTCAAAGTTCGTCCGAATGAGAGTTCTTTAGGTGGTTTGGACGACACATGGTCCAAACTTTACTTCGTTTAAGTTTTTGAGAGCTCGGAACCCAAAGTTCGTCCCAATGGGAGTTTTTCATCTAGTTTGGACGAAGTTGGTCCAAACTTTGCTCCGTTTGAGTTTCGAGAGAGTTTGGAACTCAAAGTTCGTCCGAATGAGAGTTCTTTAGGTGGTTTGGACGACACATGGTCCAAACTTTACTTCGTTTAAGTTTTTGAGAGCTCGGAACCCAAAGTTCGTCCCAATGGGAGTTTTTCATCTAGTTTGGACGAAGTTGGTCCAAACTTTGCTCCGTTTGAGTTTCGAGAGAGTTTGGAACTCAAAGTTCGTCCGAATGAGAGTTCTTTAGGTGGTTTGGACGACACATGGTCCAAACTTTACTTCGTTTAAGTTTTTGAGAGCTCGGAACCCAAAGTTCGTCCCAATGAGAGTTTTTCATCTAGTTTGGACGAAGTTGGTCCAAACTTTGCTCCGTTTGAGTTTCGAGAGAGTTTGGAACTCAAAGTTCGTCCGAATGAGAGTTCTTTAGGTGGTTTGGACGACACATGGTCCAAACTTTACTTCGTTTAAGTTTTTGAGAGCTCGGAACCCAAAGTTCGTCCCAATGAGAGTTTTTCATCTAGTTTGGACGAAGTTGGTCCAAACTTTGCTCCGTTTGAGTTTCGAGAGAGTTTGGAACTCAAAGTTCGTCCGAATGAGAGTTCTTTAGGTGGTTTGGACGACACATGGTCCAAACTTTACTTCGTTTAAGTTTTTGAGAGCTCGGAACCCAAAGTTCGTCCCAATGGGAGTTTTTCATCTAGTTTGGACGAAGTTGGTCCAAACTTTGCTCCGTTTGAGTTTCGAGAGAGTTTGGAACTCAAAGTTCGTCCGAATGAGAGTTCTTTAGGTGGTTTGGACGACACATGGTCCAAACTTTACTTCGTTTAAGTTTTTGAGAGCTCGGAACCCAAAGTTCGTCCCAATGGGAGTTTTTCATCTAGTTTGGACGAAGTTGGTCCAAACTTTGCTCCGTTTGAGTTTCGAGAGAGTTTGGAACTCAAAGTTCGTCCGAATGAGAGTTCTTTAGGTGGTTTGGACGACACATGGTCCAAACTTTACTTCGTTTAAGTTTTTGAGAGCTCGGAACCCAAAGTTCGTCCCAATGGGAGTTTTTCATCTAGTTTGGACGAAGTTGGTCCAAACTTTGCTCCGTTTGAGTTTCGAGAGAGTTTGGAACTCAAAGTTCGTCCGAATGAGAGTTCTTTAGGTGGTTTGGACGACACATGGTCCAAACTTTACTTCGTTTAAGTTTTTGAGAGCTCGGAACCCAAAGTTCGTCCCAATGGGAGTTTTTCATCTAGTTTGGACGAAGTTGGTCCAAACTTTGCTCCGTTTGAGTTTCGAGAGAGTTTGGAACTCAAAGTTCGTCCGAATGAGAGTTCTTTAGGTGGTTTGGACGACACATGGTCCAAACTTTACTTCGTTTAAGTTTTTGAGAGCTCGGAACCCAAAGTTCGTCCCAATGGGAGTTTTTCATCTAGTTTGGACGAAGTTGGTCCAAACTTTGCTCCGTTTGAGTTTCGAGAGAGTTTGGAACTCAAAGTTCGTCCGAATGAGAGTTCTTTAGGTGGTTTGGACGACACATGGTCCAAACTTTACTTCGTTTAAGTTTTTGAGAGCTCGGAACCCAAAGTTCGTCCCAATGGGAGTTTTTCATCTAGTTTGGACGAAGTTGGTCCAAACTTTGCTCCGTTTGAGTTTCGAGAGAGTTTGGAACTCAAAGTTCGTCCGAATGAGAGTTCTTTAGGTGGTTTGGACGACACATGGTCCAAACTTTACTTCGTTTAAGTTTTTGAGAGCTCGGAACCCAAAGTTCGTCCCAATGGGAGTTTTTCATCTAGTTTGGACGAAGTTGGTCCAAACTTTGCTCCGTTTGAGTTTCGAGAGAGTTTGGAACTCAAAGTTCGTCCGAATGAGAGTTCTTTAGGTGGTTTGGACGACACATGGTCCAAACTTTACTTCGTTTAAGTTTTTGAGAGCTCGGAACCCAAAGTTCGTCCCAATGGGAGTTTTTCATCTAGTTTGGACGAAGTTGGTCCAAACTTTGCTCCGTTTGAGTTTCGAGAGAGTTTGGAACTCAAAGTTCGTCCGAATGAGAGTTCTTTAGGTGGTTTGGACGACACATGGTCCAAACTTTACTTCGTTTAAGTTTTTGAGAGCTCGGAACCCAAAGTTCGTCCCAATGGGAGTTTTTCATCTAGTTTGGACGAAGTTGGTCCAAACTTTGCTCCGTTTGAGTTTCGAGAGAGTTTGGAACTCAAAGTTCGTCCGAATGAGAGTTCTTTAGGTGGTTTGGACGACACATGGTCCAAACTTTACTTCGTTTAAGTTTTTGAGAGCTCGGAACCCAAAGTTCGTCCCAATGAGAGTTTTTCATCTAGTTTGGACGAAGTTGGTCCAAACTTTGCTCCGTTTGAGTTTCGAGAGAGTTTGGAACTCAAAGTTCGTCCGAATGAGAGTTCTTTAGGTGGTTTGGACGACACATGGTCCAAACTTTACTTCGTTTAAGTTTTTGAGAGCTCGGAACCCAAAGTTCGTCCCAATGAGAGTTTTTCATCTAGTTTGGACGAAGTTGGTCCAAACTTTGCTCCGTTTGAGTTTCGAGAGAGTTTGGAACTCAAAGTTCGTCCGAATGAGAGTTCTTTAGGTGGTTTGGACGACACATGGTCCAAACTTTACTTCGTTTAAGTTTTTGAGAGCTCGGAACCCAAAGTTCGTCCCAATGGGAGTTTTTCATCTAGTTTGGACGAAGTTGGTCCAAACTTTGCTCCGTTTGAGTTTCGAGAGAGTTTGGAACTCAAAGTTCGTCCGAATGAGAGTTCTTTAGGTGGTTTGGACGACACATGGTCCAAACTTTACTTCGTTTAAGTTTTTGAGAGCTCGGAACCCAAAGTTCGTCCCAATGGGAGTTTTTCATCTAGTTTGGACGAAGTTGGTCCAAACTTTGCTCCGTTTGAGTTTCGAGAGAGTTTGGAACTCAAAGTTCGTCCGAATGAGAGTTCTTTAGGTGGTTTGGACGACACATGGTCCAAACTTTACTTCGTTTAAGTTTTTGAGAGCTCGGAACCCAAAGTTCGTCCCAATGGGAGTTTTTCATCTAGTTTGGACGAAGTTGGTCCAAACTTTGCTCCGTTTGAGTTTCGAGAGAGTTTGGAACTCAAAGTTCGTCCGAATGAGAGTTCTTTAGGTGGTTTGGACGACACATGGTCCAAACTTTACTTCGTTTAAGTTTTTGAGAGCTCGGAACCCAAAGTTCGTCCCAATGAGAGTTTTTCATCTAGTTTGGACGAAGTTGGTCCAAACTTTGCTCCGTTTGAGTTTCGAGAGAGTTTGGAACTCAAAGTTCGTCCGAATGAGAGTTCTTTAGGTGGTTTGGACGACACATGGTCCAAACTTTACTTCGTTTAAGTTTTTGAGAGCTCGGAACCCAAAGTTCGTCCCAATGGGAGTTTTTCATCTAGTTTGGACGAAGTTGGTCCAAACTTTGCTCCGTTTGAGTTTCGAGAGAGTTTGGAACTCAAAGTTCGTCCGAATGAGAGTTCTTTAGGTGGTTTGGACGACACATGGTCCAAACTTTACTTCGTTTAAGTTTTTGAGAGCTCGGAACCCAAAGTTCGTCCCAATGAGAGTTTTTCATCTAGTTTGGACGAAGTTGGTCCAAACTTTGCTCCGTTTGAGTTTCGAGAGAGTTTGGAACTCAAAGTTCGTCCGAATGAGAGTTCTTTAGGTGGTTTGGACGACACATGGTCCAAACTTTACTTCGTTTAAGTTTTTGAGAGCTCGGAACCCAAAGTTCGTCCCAATGGGAGTTTTTCATCTAGTTTGGACGAAGTTGGTCCAAACTTTGCTCCGTTTGAGTTTCGAGAGAGTTTGGAACTCAAAGTTCGTCCGAATGAGAGTTCTTTAGGTGGTTTGGACGACACATGGTCCAAACTTTACTTCGTTTAAGTTTTTGAGAGCTCGGAACCCAAAGTTCGTCCCAATGAGAGTTTTTCATCTAGTTTGGACGAAGTTGGTCCAAACTTTGCTCCGTTTGAGTTTCGAGAGAGTTTGGAACTCAAAGTTCGTCCGAATGAGAGTTCTTTAGGTGGTTTGGACGACACATGGTCCAAACTTTACTTCGTTTAAGTTTTTGAGAGCTCGGAACCCAAAGTTCGTCCCAATGAGAGTTTTTCATCTAGTTTGGACGAAGTTGGTCCAAACTTTGCTCCGTTTGAGTTTCGAGAGAGTTTGGAACTCAAAGTTCGTCCGAATGAGAGTTCTTTAGGTGGTTTGGACGACACATGGTCCAAACTTTACTTCGTTTAAGTTTTTGAGAGCTCGGAACCCAAAGTTCGTCCCAATGGGAGTTTTTCATCTAGTTTGGACGAAGTTGGTCCAAACTTTGCTCCGTTTGAGTTTCGAGAGAGTTTGGAACTCAAAGTTCGTCCGAATGAGAGTTCTTTAGGTGGTTTGGACGACACATGGTCCAAACTTTACTTCGTTTAAGTTTTTGAGAGCTCGGAACCCAAAGTTCGTCCCAATGGGAGTTTTTCATCTAGTTTGGACGAAGTTGGTCCAAACTTTGCTCCGTTTGAGTTTCGAGAGAGTTTGGAACTCAAAGTTCGTCCGAATGAGAGTTCTTTAGGTGGTTTGGACGACACATGGTCCAAACTTTACTTCGTTTAAGTTTTTGAGAGCTCGGAACCCAAAGTTCGTCCCAATGAGAGTTTTTCATCTAGTTTGGACGAAGTTGGTCCAAACTTTGCTCCGTTTGAGTTTCGAGAGAGTTTGGAACTCAAAGTTCGTCCGAATGAGAGTTCTTTAGGTGGTTTGGACGACACATGGTCCAAACTTTACTTCGTTTAAGTTTTTGAGAGCTCGGAACCCAAAGTTCGTCCCAATGGGAGTTTTTCATCTAGTTTGGACGAAGTTGGTCCAAACTTTGCTCCGTTTGAGTTTCGAGAGAGTTTGGAACTCAAAGTTCGTCCGAATGAGAGTTCTTTAGGTGGTTTGGACGACACATGGTCCAAACTTTACTTCGTTTAAGTTTTTGAGAGCTCGGAACCCAAAGTTCGTCCCAATGGGAGTTTTTCATCTAGTTTGGACGAAGTTGGTCCAAACTTTGCTCCGTTTGAGTTTCGAGAGAGTTTGGAACTCAAAGTTCGTCCGAATGAGAGTTCTTTAGGTGGTTTGGACGACACATGGTCCAAACTTTACTTCGTTTAAGTTTTTGAGAGCTCGGAACCCAAAGTTCGTCCCAATGGGAGTTTTTCATCTAGTTTGGACGAAGTTGGTCCAAACTTTGCTCCGTTTGAGTTTCGAGAGAGTTTGGAACTCAAAGTTCGTCCGAATGAGAGTTCTTTAGGTGGTTTGGACGACACATGGTCCAAACTTTACTTCGTTTAAGTTTTTGAGAGCTCGGAACCCAAAGTTCGTCCCAATGAGAGTTTTTCATCTAGTTTGGACGAAGTTGGTCCAAACTTTGCTCCGTTTGAGTTTCGAGAGAGTTTGGAACTCAAAGTTCGTCCGAATGAGAGTTCTTTAGGTGGTTTGGACGACACATGGTCCAAACTTTACTTCGTTTAAGTTTTTGAGAGCTCGGAACCCAAAGTTCGTCCCAATGAGAGTTTTTCATCTAGTTTGGACGAAGTTGGTCCAAACTTTGCTCCGTTTGAGTTTCGAGAGAGTTTGGAACTCAAAGTTCGTCCGAATGAGAGTTCTTTAGGTGGTTTGGACGACACATGGTCCAAACTTTACTTCGTTTAAGTTTTTGAGAGCTCGGAACCCAAAGTTCGTCCCAATGGGAGTTTTTCATCTAGTTTGGACGAAGTTGGTCCAAACTTTGCTCCGTTTGAGTTTCGAGAGAGTTTGGAACTCAAAGTTCGTCCGAATGAGAGTTCTTTAGGTGGTTTGGACGACACATGGTCCAAACTTTACTTCGTTTAAGTTTTTGAGAGCTCGGAACCCAAAGTTCGTCCCAATGGGAGTTTTTCATCTAGTTTGGACGAAGTTGGTCCAAACTTTGCTCCGTTTGAGTTTCGAGAGAGTTTGGAACTCAAAGTTCGTCCGAATGAGAGTTCTTTAGGTGGTTTGGACGACACATGGTCCAAACTTTACTTCGTTTAAGTTTTTGAGAGCTCGGAACCCAAAGTTCGTCCCAATGGGAGTTTTTCATCTAGTTTGGACGAAGTTGGTCCAAACTTTGCTCCGTTTGAGTTTCGAGAGAGTTTGGAACTCAAAGTTCGTCCGAATGAGAGTTCTTTAGGTGGTTTGGACGACACATGGTCCAAACTTTACTTCGTTTAAGTTTTTGAGAGCTCGGAACCCAAAGTTCGTCCCAATGGGAGTTTTTCATCTAGTTTGGACGAAGTTGGTCCAAACTTTGCTCCGTTTGAGTTTCGAGAGAGTTTGGAACTCAAAGTTCGTCCGAATGAGAGTTCTTTAGGTGGTTTGGACGACACATGGTCCAAACTTTACTTCGTTTAAGTTTTTGAGAGCTCGGAACCCAAAGTTCGTCCCAATGAGAGTTTTTCATCTAGTTTGGACGAAGTTGGTCCAAACTTTGCTCCGTTTGAGTTTCGAGAGAGTTTGGAACTCAAAGTTCGTCCGAATGAGAGTTCTTTAGGTGGTTTGGACGACACATGGTCCAAACTTTACTTCGTTTAAGTTTTTGAGAGCTCGGAACCCAAAGTTCGTCCCAATGAGAGTTTTTCATCTAGTTTGGACGAAGTTGGTCCAAACTTTGCTCCGTTTGAGTTTCGAGAGAGTTTGGAACTCAAAGTTCGTCCGAATGAGAGTTCTTTAGGTGGTTTGGACGACACATGGTCCAAACTTTACTTCGTTTAAGTTTTTGAGAGCTCGGAACCCAAAGTTCGTCCCAATGGGAGTTTTTCATCTAGTTTGGACGAAGTTGGTCCAAACTTTGCTCCGTTTGAGTTTCGAGAGAGTTTGGAACTCAAAGTTCGTCCGAATGAGAGTTCTTTAGGTGGTTTGGACGACACATGGTCCAAACTTTACTTCGTTTAAGTTTTTGAGAGCTCGGAACCCAAAGTTCGTCCCAATGAGAGTTTTTCATCTAGTTTGGACGAAGTTGGTCCAAACTTTGCTCCGTTTGAGTTTCGAGAGAGTTTGGAACTCAAAGTTCGTCCGAATGAGAGTTCTTTAGGTGGTTTGGACGACACATGGTCCAAACTTTACTTCGTTTAAGTTTTTGAGAGCTCGGAACCCAAAGTTCGTCCCAATGAGAGTTTTTCATCTAGTTTGGACGAAGTTGGTCCAAACTTTGCTCCGTTTGAGTTTCGAGAGAGTTTGGAACTCAAAGTTCGTCCGAATGAGAGTTCTTTAGGTGGTTTGGACGACACATGGTCCAAACTTTACTTCGTTTAAGTTTTTGAGAGCTCGGAACCCAAAGTTCGTCCCAATGGGAGTTTTTCATCTAGTTTGGACGAAGTTGGTCCAAACTTTGCTCCGTTTGAGTTTCGAGAGAGTTTGGAACTCAAAGTTCGTCCGAATGAGAGTTCTTTAGGTGGTTTGGACGACACATGGTCCAAACTTTACTTCGTTTAAGTTTTTGAGAGCTCGGAACCCAAAGTTCGTCCCAATGGGAGTTTTTCATCTAGTTTGGACGAAGTTGGTCCAAACTTTGCTCCGTTTGAGTTTCGAGAGAGTTTGGAACTCAAAGTTCGTCCGAATGAGAGTTCTTTAGGTGGTTTGGACGACACATGGTCCAAACTTTACTTCGTTTAAGTTTTTGAGAGCTCGGAACCCAAAGTTCGTCCCAATGAGAGTTTTTCATCTAGTTTGGACGAAGTTGGTCCAAACTTTGCTCCGTTTGAGTTTCGAGAGAGTTTGGAACTCAAAGTTCGTCCGAATGAGAGTTCTTTAGGTGGTTTGGACGACACATGGTCCAAACTTTACTTCGTTTAAGTTTTTGAGAGCTCGGAACCCAAAGTTCGTCCCAATGGAGTTTTTCATCTAGTTTGGACGAAGTTGGTCCAAACTTTGCTCCGTTTGAGTTTCGAGAGAGTTTGGAACTCAAAGTTCGTCCGAATGAGAGTTCTTTAGGTGGTTTGGACGACACATGGTCCAAACTTTACTTCGTTTAAGTTTTTGAGAGCTCGGAACCCAAAGTTCGTCCCAATGGGAGTTTTTCATCTAGTTTGGACGAAGTTGGTCCAAACTTTGCTCCGTTTGAGTTTCGAGAGAGTTTGGAACTCAAAGTTCGTCCGAATGAGAGTTCTTTAGGTGGTTTGGACGACACATGGTCCAAACTTTACTTCGTTTAAGTTTTTGAGAGCTCGGAACCCAAAGTTCGTCCCAATGAGAGTTTTTCATCTAGTTTGGACGAAGTTGGTCCAAACTTTGCTCCGTTTGAGTTTCGAGAGAGTTTGGAACTCAAAGTTCGTCCGAATGAGAGTTCTTTAGGTGGTTTGGACGACACATGGTCCAAACTTTACTTCGTTTAAGTTTTTGAGAGCTCGGAACCCAAAGTTCGTCCCAATGAGAGTTTTTCATCTAGTTTGGACGAAGTTGGTCCAAACTTTGCTCCGTTTGAGTTTCGAGAGAGTTTGGAACTCAAAGTTCGTCCGAATGAGAGTTCTTTAGGTGGTTTGGACGACACATGGTCCAAACTTTACTTCGTTTAAGTTTTTGAGAGCTCGGAACCCAAAGTTCGTCCCAATGAGAGTTTTTCATCTAGTTTGGACGAAGTTGGTCCAAACTTTGCTCCGTTTGAGTTTCGAGAGAGTTTGGAACTCAAAGTTCGTCCGAATGAGAGTTCTTTAGGTGGTTTGGACGACACATGGTCCAAACTTTACTTCGTTTAAGTTTTTGAGAGCTCGGAACCCAAAGTTCGTCCCAATGGGAGTTTTTCATCTAGTTTGGACGAAGTTGGTCCAAACTTTGCTCCGTTTGAGTTTCGAGAGAGTTTGGAACTCAAAGTTCGTCCGAATGAGAGTTCTTTAGGTGGTTTGGACGACACATGGTCCAAACTTTACTTCGTTTAAGTTTTTGAGAGCTCGGAACCCAAAGTTCGTCCCAATGAGAGTTTTTCATCTAGTTTGGACGAAGTTGGTCCAAACTTTGCTCCGTTTGAGTTTCGAGAGAGTTTGGAACTCAAAGTTCGTCCGAATGAGAGTTCTTTAGGTGGTTTGGACGACACATGGTCCAAACTTTACTTCGTTTAAGTTTTTGAGAGCTCGGAACCCAAAGTTCGTCCCAATGGGAGTTTTTCATCTAGTTTGGACGAAGTTGGTCCAAACTTTGCTCCGTTTGAGTTTCGAGAGAGTTTGGAACTCAAAGTTCGTCCGAATGAGAGTTCTTTAGGTGGTTTGGACGACACATGGTCCAAACTTTACTTCGTTTAAGTTTTTGAGAGCTCGGAACCCAAAGTTCGTCCCAATGGAGTTTTTCATCTAGTTTGGACGAAGTTGGTCCAAACTTTGCTCCGTTTGAGTTTCGAGAGAGTTTGGAACTCAAAGTTCGTCCGAATGAGAGTTCTTTAGGTGGTTTGGACGACACATGGTCCAAACTTTACTTCGTTTAAGTTTTTGAGAGCTCGGAACCCAAAGTTCGTCCCAATGGGAGTTTTTCATCTAGTTTGGACGAAGTTGGTCCAAACTTTGCTCCGTTTGAGTTTCGAGAGAGTTTGGAACTCAAAGTTCGTCCGAATGAGAGTTCTTTAGGTGGTTTGGACGACACATGGTCCAAACTTTACTTCGTTTAAGTTTTTGAGAGCTCGGAACCCAAAGTTCGTCCCAATGAGAGTTTTTCATCTAGTTTGGACGAAGTTGGTCCAAACTTTGCTCCGTTTGAGTTTCGAGAGAGTTTGGAACTCAAAGTTCGTCCGAATGAGAGTTCTTTAGGTGGTTTGGACGACACATGGTCCAAACTTTACTTCGTTTAAGTTTTTGAGAGCTCGGAACCCAAAGTTCGTCCCAATGAGAGTTTTTCATCTAGTTTGGACGAAGTTGGTCCAAACTTTGCTCCGTTTGAGTTTCGAGAGAGTTTGGAACTCAAAGTTCGTCCGAATGAGAGTTCTTTAGGTGGTTTGGACGACACATGGTCCAAACTTTACTTCGTTTAAGTTTTTGAGAGCTCGGAACCCAAAGTTCGTCCCAATGAGAGTTTTTCATCTAGTTTGGACGAAGTTGGTCCAAACTTTGCTCCGTTTGAGTTTCGAGAGAGTTTGGAACTCAAAGTTCGTCCGAATGAGAGTTCTTTAGGTGGTTTGGACGACACATGGTCCAAACTTTACTTCGTTTAAGTTTTTGAGAGCTCGGAACCCAAAGTTCGTCCCAATGAGAGTTTTTCATCTAGTTTGGACGAAGTTGGTCCAAACTTTGCTCCGTTTGAGTTTCGAGAGAGTTTGGAACTCAAAGTTCGTCCGAATGAGAGTTCTTTAGGTGGTTTGGACGACACATGGTCCAAACTTTACTTCGTTTAAGTTTTTGAGAGCTCGGAACCCAAAGTTCGTCCCAATGGGAGTTTTTCATCTAGTTTGGACGAAGTTGGTCCAAACTTTGCTCCGTTTGAGTTTCGAGAGAGTTTGGAACTCAAAGTTCGTCCGAATGAGAGTTCTTTAGGTGGTTTGGACGACACATGGTCCAAACTTTACTTCGTTTAAGTTTTTGAGAGCTCGGAACCCAAAGTTCGTCCCAATGGGAGTTTTTCATCTAGTTTGGACGAAGTTGGTCCAAACTTTGCTCCGTTTGAGTTTCGAGAGAGTTTGGAACTCAAAGTTCGTCCGAATGAGAGTTCTTTAGGTGGTTTGGACGACACATGGTCCAAACTTTACTTCGTTTAAGTTTTTGAGAGCTCGGAACCCAAAGTTCGTCCCAATGGGAGTTTTTCATCTAGTTTGGACGAAGTTGGTCCAAACTTTGCTCCGTTTGAGTTTCGAGAGAGTTTGGAACTCAAAGTTCGTCCGAATGAGAGTTCTTTAGGTGGTTTGGACGACACATGGTCCAAACTTTACTTCGTTTAAGTTTTTGAGAGCTCGGAACCCAAAGTTCGTCCCAATGGGAGTTTTTCATCTAGTTTGGACGAAGTTGGTCCAAACTTTGCTCCGTTTGAGTTTCGAGAGAGTTTGGAACTCAAAGTTCGTCCGAATGAGAGTTCTTTAGGTGGTTTGGACGACACATGGTCCAAACTTTACTTCGTTTAAGTTTTTGAGAGCTCGGAACCCAAAGTTCGTCCCAATGAGAGTTTTTCATCTAGTTTGGACGAAGTTGGTCCAAACTTTGCTCCGTTTGAGTTTCGAGAGAGTTTGGAACTCAAAGTTCGTCCGAATGAGAGTTCTTTAGGTGGTTTGGACGACACATGGTCCAAACTTTACTTCGTTTAAGTTTTTGAGAGCTCGGAACCCAAAGTTCGTCCCAATGAGAGTTTTTCATCTAGTTTGGACGAAGTTGGTCCAAACTTTGCTCCGTTTGAGTTTCGAGAGAGTTTGGAACTCAAAGTTCGTCCGAATGAGAGTTCTTTAGGTGGTTTGGACGACACATGGTCCAAACTTTACTTCGTTTAAGTTTTTGAGAGCTCGGAACCCAAAGTTCGTCCCAATGAGAGTTTTTCATCTAGTTTGGACGAAGTTGGTCCAAACTTTGCTCCGTTTGAGTTTCGAGAGAGTTTGGAACTCAAAGTTCGTCCGAATGAGAGTTCTTTAGGTGGTTTGGACGACACATGGTCCAAACTTTACTTCGTTTAAGTTTTTGAGAGCTCGGAACCCAAAGTTCGTCCCAATGAGAGTTTTTCATCTAGTTTGGACGAAGTTGGTCCAAACTTTGCTCCGTTTGAGTTTCGAGAGAGTTTGGAAACTCAAAGTTCGTCCGAATGAGAGTTCTTTAGGTGGTTTGGACGACACATGGTCCAAACTTTACTTCGTTTAAGTTTTTGAGAGCTCGGAACCCAAAGTTCGTCCCAATGAGAGTTTTTCATCTAGTTTGGACGAAGTTGGTCCAAACTTTCTCCGTTTAAGTTTTGAGAGTCGGAACCCAAAGTTCGTCCCAATGAGAGTTTTTCATCTAGTTTGGACGAAGTTGGTCCAAACTTTGCTCCGTTTGAGTTTCGAGAGAGTTTGGAACTCAAAGTTCGTCCGAATGAGAGTTCTTTAGGTGGTTTGGACGACACATGGTCCAAACTTTACTTCGTTTAAGTTTTTGAGAGCTCGGAACCCAAAGTTCGTCCCAATGAGAGTTTTTCATCTAGTTTGGACGAAGTTGGTCCAAACTTTGCTCCGTTTGAGTTTCGAGAGAGTTTGGAACTCAAAGTTCGTCCGAATGAGAGTTCTTTAGGTGGTTTGGACGACACATGGTCCAAACTTTACTTCGTTTAAGTTTTTGAGAGCTCGGAACCCAAAGTTCGTCCCAATGGGAGTTTTTCATCTAGTTTGGACGAAGTTGGTCCAAACTTTGCTCCGTTTGAGTTTCGAGAGAGTTTGGAACTCAAAGTTCGTCCGAATGAGAGTTCTTTAGGTGGTTTGGACGACACATGGTCCAAACTTTACTTCGTTTAAGTTTTTGAGAGCTCGGAACCCAAAGTTCGTCCCAATGGGAGTTTTTCATCTAGTTTGGACGAAGTTGGTCCAAACTTTGCTCCGTTTGAGTTTCGAGAGAGTTTGGAACTCAAAGTTCGTCCGAATGAGAGTTCTTTAGGTGGTTTGGACGACACATGGTCCAAACTTTACTTCGTTTAAGTTTTTGAGAGCTCGGAACCCAAAGTTCGTCCCAATGGGAGTTTTTCATCTAGTTTGGACGAAGTTGGTCCAAACTTTGCTCCGTTTGAGTTTCGAGAGAGTTTGGAACTCAAAGTTCGTCCGAATGAGAGTTCTTTAGGTGGTTTGGACGACACATGGTCCAAACTTTACTTCGTTTAAGTTTTTGAGAGCTCGGAACCCAAAGTTCGTCCCAATGAGAGTTTTTCATCTAGTTTGGACGAAGTTGGTCCAAACTTTGCTCCGTTTGAGTTTCGAGAGAGTTTGGAACTCAAAGTTCGTCCGAATGAGAGTTCTTTAGGTGGTTTGGACGACACATGGTCCAAACTTTACTTCGTTTAAGTTTTTGAGAGCTCGGAACCCAAAGTTCGTCCCAATGGGAGTTTTTCATCTAGTTTGGACGAAGTTGGTCCAAACTTTGCTCCGTTTGAGTTTCGAGAGAGTTTGGAACTCAAAGTTCGTCCGAATGAGAGTTCTTTAGGTGGTTTGGACGACACATGGTCCAAACTTTACTTCGTTTAAGTTTTTGAGAGCTCGGAACCCAAAGTTCGTCCCAATGGGAGTTTTTCATCTAGTTTGGACGAAGTTGGTCCAAACTTTGCTCCGTTTGAGTTTCGAGAGAGTTTGGAACTCAAAGTTCGTCCGAATGAGAGTTCTTTAGGTGGTTTGGACGACACATGGTCCAAACTTTACTTCGTTTAAGTTTTTGAGAGCTCGGAACCCAAAGTTCGTCCCAATGAGAGTTTTTCATCTAGTTTGGACGAAGTTGGTCCAAACTTTGCTCCGTTTGAGTTTCGAGAGAGTTTGGAACTCAAAGTTCGTCCGAATGAGAGTTCTTTAGGTGGTTTGGACGACACATGGTCCAAACTTTACTTCGTTTAAGTTTTTGAGAGCTCGGAACCCAAAGTTCGTCCCAATGGGAGTTTTTCATCTAGTTTGGACGAAGTTGGTCCAAACTTTGCTCCGTTTGAGTTTCGAGAGAGTTTGGAACTCAAAGTTCGTCCGAATGAGAGTTCTTTAGGTGGTTTGGACGACACATGGTCCAAACTTTACTTCGTTTAAGTTTTTGAGAGCTCGGAACCCAAAGTTCGTCCCAATGAGAGTTTTTCATCTAGTTTGGACGAAGTTGGTCCAAACTTTGCTCCGTTTGAGTTTCGAGAGAGTTTGGAACTCAAAGTTCGTCCGAATGAGAGTTCTTTAGGTGGTTTGGACGACACATGGTCCAAACTTTACTTCGTTTAAGTTTTTGAGAGCTCGGAACCCAAAGTTCGTCCCAATGAGAGTTTTTCATCTAGTTTGGACGAAGTTGGTCCAAACTTTGCTCCGTTTGAGTTTCGAGAGAGTTTGGAACTCAAAGTTCGTCCGAATGAGAGTTCTTTAGGTGGTTTGGACGACACATGGTCCAAACTTTACTTCGTTTAAGTTTTTGAGAGCTCGGAACCCAAAGTTCGTCCCAATGGGAGTTTTTCATCTAGTTTGGACGAAGTTGGTCCAAACTTTGCTCCGTTTGAGTTTCGAGAGAGTTTGGAACTCAAAGTTCGTCCGAATGAGAGTTCTTTAGGTGGTTTGGACGACACATGGTCCAAACTTTACTTCGTTTAAGTTTTTGAGAGCTCGGAACCCAAAGTTCGTCCCAATGGAGTTTTTCATCTAGTTTGGACGAAGTTGGTCCAAACTTTGCTCCGTTTGAGTTTCGAGAGAGTTTGGAACTCAAAGTTCGTCCGAATGAGAGTTCTTTAGGTGGTTTGGACGACACATGGTCCAAACTTTACTTCGTTTAAGTTTTTGAGAGCTCGGAACCCAAAGTTCGTCCCAATGAGAGTTTTTCATCTAGTTTGGACGAAGTTGGTCCAAACTTTGCTCCGTTTGAGTTTCGAGAGAGTTTGGAACTCAAAGTTCGTCCGAATGAGAGTTCTTTAGGTGGTTTGGACGACACATGGTCCAAACTTTACTTCGTTTAAGTTTTTGAGAGCTCGGAACCCAAAGTTCGTCCCAATGAGAGTTTTTCATCTAGTTTGGACGAAGTTGGTCCAAACTTTGCTCCGTTTGAGTTTCGAGAGAGTTTGGAACTCAAAGTTCGTCCGAATGAGAGTTCTTTAGGTTGGTTTGGACGACACACATGGTCCCAAACTTTTAATTCGTTTAAGTTTTGAGGAGCTCGGAACCCAAAAAGTTCGGTCCCCAATGAGAGTTTTTCATCTAGTTTGGACGAAGTTGGTCCAAACTTTGCTCCGTTTGAGTTTCGAGAGAGTTTGGAACTCAAAGGTTCGTCCGAATGAAGAGTTTCTTTAGGTGGTTTGGACGACACATGGTCCAAACTTTAATTCGTTTAAGTTTTTGAGAGCTCGGAACCCAAAGTTCGGTCCCAATGAGAGTTTTTCATCTAGTTTGACGAAGTTGGTCCAAACTTTGCTCCGTTTGAGTTTCGAGAGGAGAGTTTGGAACTCAAAGTTCGTCCGAATGAGAGTTCTTTAGGTGGTTTGGAACGACACATGGTCCAAACTTTAACTTCGTTTAAGTTTTTGAGAGCTCGGAACCAAAGTTCGGTCCCAATGAGAGTTTTTCATAAATCTAGTTTGGACGAAGTTGGTCCAAAACTTTGCTCCTCCGTTTGAGTTTCGAGAGAGTTTGGAACTCAAAGTTCGTCCGAATGAGAGTTCTTTAGGTGGTTTGGACGACACATGGTCCAAACTTTACTTCCTTTAAGTTTTTGAGAGCTCGGAACCCAAAGTTCGTCCCAATGAGAGTTTTTCATCTAGTTTGGACGAAGTTGGTCCAAAACTTTGCTCCGTTTGAGTTTCGAGAGAGTTTGGAACTCAAAGTTCGTCCGAATGAGAGAGTTCTTTAGGTGGTTTGGGACGACACATGGTCCAAACTTTACTTCGTTTAAGTTTTTGAGAGCTCGGAACCAAAGCCTCTTTTCTTCCTTTGTTCCCAATGAGAGTTTTTCATCTAGTTTGGACGAAGTTGGTCCAAAACTTTGCTCCCTCCGTTTGAAGTTTCGAGAGAGTTTGGAACTCAAAGTTCGTCCGAAATGAGAGTTCTTTAGGTGGTTTGGACGGACACATGGTCCAAACTTTAATTCGTTTAAGTTTTTGAGAGCTCGGAACCAAAAGTGACCCAATGAGAGTTTTTCATCTAGTTTGGACGAAGTTGGGTCCAAACTTTTCTCCGTTTGAGTTTCGAGAGAGTTTGGAACTCAAAGTTCGTCCGAATGAGAGTTCTTTAGGTGGTTTGGACGACACATGGTCCAAACTTTACTTCCTTTTAAGTTTTTGAGAGCTCGGAACCCAAAGTTCGTCCCAATGAGAGTTTTTCATCTAGTTTGGACGAAGTTGGTCCAAACTTTGCTCCGTTTGAGTTTCGAGAGAGTTTGGAACTCAAAGTTCGTCCGAATGAGAGTTCTTTAGGTGGTTTGGACGACACATGGTCCAAACTTTACTTCCGTTTAAGTTTTTGAGAGCTCGGAACCCAAAGTCGTCCCAATGAGAGTTTTTCATCTAGTTTGGACGAAGTTGGTCCAAACTTTGCTCCGTTTGAGTTTCGAGAGAGTTTGGAACTCAAAGTTCGTCCGAATGAGAGTTCTTTAGGTGGTTTGGACGACACATGGTCCAAACTTTACTTCCTTTAAGTTTTGGAGAGCTCGGAACCAAAACCAAAGTTCGGTCCCAATGAGAGTTTTTCATCTAGTTTGGACGAAGTTGGTCCAAAACTTGCTGCTCCGTTTGAGTTTCGAGAGAGTTTGGAACTCAAAGTTCTTCGTCCGAATGAGAGTTCTTTAGGTGGTTTGGACGACACATGGTCCAAAACTTTACTTCCTTTAAGTTTTTGAGAGCTCGGGAACCCAAAAGTTCGTCCCAATGAGAGTTTTTCATCTAGTTTGGACGAAGTTGGTCCAAACTTTGCTCCGTTTGAGTTTCGAGAGAGTTTGGAACTCAAAGTTCGTCCCCGAATGAGAGTTCTTTAGGTGGTTTGGACGACACATGGTCCAAACTTTACTTCCTTTAAGTTTTGGAGAGCTCGGAACCCAAAGTTCGTCCCAATGAGAGTTTTTCATCTAGTTTGGACGAAGTTGGTCCAAACTTTGCTCCGTTTGAGTTTCGAGAGAGTTTGGAACTCAAAGTTCGTCCGAATGAGAGTTCTTTAGGTGGTTTGGACGACACATGGTCCAAACTTTACTTCCTTTAAGTTTTTGAGAGCTCGGAACCCAAAGTTCGTCCCAATGAGAGTTTTTCATCTAGTTTGGACGAAGTTGGTCCAAACTTTGCTCCGTTTGAGTTTCGAGAGAGTTTGGAACTCAAAGTTCGTCCGAATGAGAGTTCTTTAGGTGGTTTGGACGACACATGGTCCAAACTTTAACTTCGTTTAAGTTTTTTGAGAGCTCGGAACCCAAAGTTCGTTGTTCCCAATGAGAGTTTTTCATCTAGTTTGGACGAAGTTGGTTCCAAACTTTGCTCCCTCTCCGTTTGAGTTTCGAGAGAGTTTGGAACTCAAAGTTCGTCCGAATGAGAGTTCTTTAGGTGGTTTGGACGACACATGGTCCAAACTTTAATTCCGTTTTAAGTTTTTTGAGAGCTCGGAACCCAAAGTTCGTTCCCAATGAGAGTTTTTCATCTAGTTTGGACGAAGTTGGTCCAAACTTTGCTCCGGTTTGAGGTTTCGAGAGAGTTTGGAACTCAAAGTTCGTCCGAATGAGAGTTCTTTAGGTGGTTTGGACGACACATGGTCCCAAACTTTACTTCGTTTAAGTTTTTGAGAGCTCGGGAACCAAAAGTTCGGTCCCAATGAGAGTTTTTCATCTAGTTTGGGGACGAAGTTGGTCCAAACTTTGCTCCGTTTGAGTTTCGAGAGAGTTTGGAACTCAAAGTTCGTCCGAATGAGAGTTCTTTAGGTGGTTTGGACGACACATGGTCCAAACTTTAATTCGTTTAAGTTTTGAGAGCTCGGAACCCAAAGTTCGTCCCAATGAGAGTTTTTCATCTAGTTTGGACGAAGTTGGTCCAAACTTTGCTCCGTTTGAGTTTCGAGAGAGTTTGGAACTCAAAGTTCGTCCGAATGAGAGTTCTTTAGGTGGTTTGGACGGACACATGGTCCAAACTTTACTTCCGTTTAAGTTTTTGAGAGCTCGGAACCAAAGTTCGTCCCAATGAGAGTTTTTCATCTAGTTTGGACGAAGTTGGTCCAAACTTTGCTCCGTTTGAGTTTCGAGAGAGTTTGGAACTCAAAAGTTCGTCCGAATGAGAGTTCTTTAGGTGGTTTGGACGACACATGGTCCAAACTTTACTTCGTTTAAGTTTTTGAGAGCTCGGAACCCAAAGTTCGTCCCAATGAGAGTTTTTTCATCTAGTTTGGACGAAGTTGGTCCAAACTTTGCTCCGTTTTGAGTTTCGAGAGAGTTTGGAACTCAAAGTTCGTCCGAATGAGAGTTCTTTAGGTGGTTTGGACGACACATGGTCCAAACTTTAATTCCGTTTAAGTTTTGAGAGCTCGGAACCCAAAAGTTCGTCCCAATGAGAGTTTTTCATCTAGTTTGGACGAAGTTGGTCCAAACTTTTGCTCCGTTTGAGTTTCGAGAGAGTTTGGAACTCAAAGTTCGTCCGAATGAGAGTTCTTTAGGTGGTTTGGACGACACATGGTCCAAACTTTAACTTCCTTTAAGTTTTTTGAGAGCTCGGAACCCAAAGTTCGTCCCAATGAGAGTTTTTCATCTAGTTTGGACGAAGTTGGTCCAAACTTTGCTCCGTTTGAGTTTTCGAGAGAGTTTGGAACTCAAAGTTCGTCCGAATGAGAGTTCTTTAGGTGGTTTTGGACGACACATGGTCCAAACTTTAACTTCGTTTAAGTTTTTTGAGAGCTCGGAACCCAAAGTTCGTCCCAATGGAGTTTTTCATCTAGTTTGGACGAAGTTGGTCCAAACTTTGCTCTCGGTTTGAGGTTTCGAGAGAGTTTGGAACTCAAAGTTCGTCCGAATGAGAGTTCTTTAGGTGGTTTGGACGACACATGGTCAAACAAACTTTACTTCCTTTAAGTTTTTGAGAGCTCGGAACCCAAAGTTCGTCCCCCCCCAATGAGAGTTTTTCATCTAGTTTGGACGAAGTTGGTCCAAACTTTGCTCCGTTTGAGTTTCGAGAGAGTTTGGAACTCAAAGTTCGTCCGAATGAGAGTTCTTTAGGTGGTTTGGACGACACATGGTCCAAACTTTACTTCCTTTAAGTTTTTGAGAGCTCGGAAACCCAAAAGTTCGTCCCAATGAGAGTTTTTCATCTAGTTTGGACGAAGTTGGTCCAAACTTTGCTCCGTTTGAGGTTTCGAGAGGAGGTTTGGAACTCAAAGTTCGTCCGAATGAGAGTTCTTTAGGTGGTTTGGACGACACATGGTCCCAAACTTTAACTTCGTTTTAAGTTTTTGAGAGCTCGGAACCAAAAGTTCGGTTCCCAATGAGAGTTTTTCATCTAGTTTGACGAAGTTGGTCCAAACTTTGCTCCGTTTGAGTTTCGAGAGAGTTTGGAACTCAAAGTTCGTCGGGTCCGAATGAGAGTTCTTTAGGTGGTTTGGACGACACATGGTCCAAACTTTAACTTCGTTTTTTTAAGTTTTTTGAGAGCTCGGAACCAAAAGTTCGTCCCAATGAGAGTTTTTCATCTAGTTTGGACGAAGTTGGTCCAAACTTTGCTCCGTTTGAGTTTCGAGGAGAGTTTGGAACTCAAAGTTCGTCCGAATGAGAGTTCTTTAGGTGGTTTGGACGACACATGGTCCAAACTTTACTTCCTTAAGTTTTTTTGAGAGGCTCGGAACCCAAAGTTCGTCCCAATGAGAGTTTTTTTTCATCTAGTTTGGACGAAGTTGGTCCAAACTTTTTCTCCGGTTTGAGGTTTCGAGAGAGTTTGGAACTCAAAGTTCGTCCGAATGAGAGTTCTTTAGGTGGTTTGGACGACACATGGTCCCAAACTTTACTTCGTTTAAAGTTTTTTGAGAGCTCGGAACCAAAGTTCGTCCCAATGAGAGTTTTTCATCTAGTTTGGACGAAGTTGGTCCAAACTTTGCTCCGTTTTGAGTTTCGAGAGAGTTTGGAACTCAAAGTTCTAGTTCGTCCGAATGAGAGTTCTTTAGGTGGTTTGGACGACACATGGTCCAAACTTTACTTCCTTTAAGTTTTTGAGAGCTCGGAACCCAAAGTTCGTCCCAATGAGAGTTTTTCATCTAGTTTGGACGAAGTTGGTCCAAACTTTGCTCCGTTTGAGTTTCGAGAGAGTTTGGAACTCAAATTCGTCCGAATGAGAGTTCTTTAGGTGGTTTTGGACACGACACAATGGTCCAAACTTTAATTCGTTTTAAGTTTTTGAGAGCTCGGAACCCAAAGTTCGGTCCCAATGAGAGTTTTTCATCTCATCTAGTTTGGACGAAGTTGGTCCAAACTTTGCTCCGTTTGAGTTTCGAGAGAGTTTGGAACTCAAAGTTCGTCCGAATGAGAGTTCTTTAGGTGGTTTGGACGACACATGGTCCAAACTTTACTTCCTTTAAGTTTTTGAGAGCTCGGAACCCAAAGTTCGTCCCAATGAGAGTTTTTCATCTAGTTTGGACGAAGTTGGTCCAAAACTTTGCTCCGTTTGAGTTTCGAGAGAGTTTGGAACTCAAAGTTCGTCGTCCGAATGAGAGTTCTTTAGGTGGTTTGGACGACACATGGTCCAAACTTTACTTCCGTTTTAAGTTTTTGAGAGCTCGGAACCCAAAAGTTCGGTTCCCAATGAGAGTTTTTCATCTAGTTTGGACGAAGTTGGTCCAAACTTTGCTCCGTTTGAGTTTCGAGAGAGTTTGGAAACTCAAAGTTCGTCCGAATGAGAGTTCTTTAGGTGGTTTGGACGGGGACACATGGTCCAAACTTTTTACTTCGTTTAAAGTTTTTGAGAGCTCGGAAACCCAAAGTTCGTCCCAATGAGAGTTTTTCATCTAGTTTGGACGAAGTTGGTCCAAACTTTGCTCCGTTTGAGTTTCGAGAGAGTTTGGAACTCAAAGTTCGTCCGAATGAGAGTTCTTTAGGTGGTTTGGACGACACATGGTCCAACTTTACTTCCGTTTTAAGTTTTGAGAGAGCTCGGAACCCAAAGTTCGTTCCCAATGAGAGTTTTTCATCTAGTTTGGACGAAGTTGGTCCAAACTTTGCTTCCGTTTGAGTTTCGAGAGAGTTTGGAACTCAAAGTTCGTCCGAATGAGAGTTCTTTAGGTGGTTTGGACGACACACATGGTCCAAACTTTACTTCGTTTAAGTTTTTGAGAGCTCGGAACCCAAAGTCGTCCCAATGAGAGTTTTTCTTCTAGTTTGGACGAAGTTGGTTCCAAACTTTGCTCCGTTTGAAGTTTTCGAGAGAGTTTGGAACTCAAAGTTCGTCCGAATGAGAGTTCTTTAGGTGGTCTTGGACGACACATGGTCCAAAACTTTAATTCGTTTAAGTTTTTGAGAGCTCGGAACCCAAAGTTCGTCCCAATGGGAGTTTTTTCATCTAGTTTGGACGAAGTTGGTCCAAACTTTGCTCCGTTTGAGTTTCGAGAGAGTTTGGAACTCAAAGTTCGTTCCGAATGAGAGTTTCTTTAGGTGGTTTGGACGACAACATGGTCCAAACTTTAATTCGTTTAAGTTTTTGAGAGCTCGGAACCCAAAGTTCGTCCCCAATGAGAGTTTTTTCATCTAGTTTGGACGAAGTTGGTCCAAACTTTGCTCCGTTTGAGTTTCGAGAGAGTTTGGAACTCAAAGTTCGTCCCGAATGAGAGTTCTTTAGGTGGTTTGGACGACACATGGTCCAAAACTTTAATTCTTTAAGTTTTTGAGAGCTCGGAACCCAAAGTTCGTTTGTCCCAATGAGAGTTTTTCATCTAGTTTGGACGAAGTTGGTCCAAACTTTGCTCCGTTTGAGTTTCGAGAGAGTTTGGAACTCAAAGTTCGTCCGAATGAGAGTTCTTTAGGTGGTTTGGACGACACATGTCCAAACTTTAATTTCCTTTAAGTTTTTGAGAGCTCGGAACCCAAAGTTCGTCCCAATGAGAGAGTTTTTCATCTAGTTTGGACGAAGTTGGTCCAAACTTTGCTCCGTTTGAGTTTCGAGAGAGTTTGGAACTCAAAGGTTCGGTCCGAATGAGAGTTCTTTAGGTGGTTTGGACGACACATGGTCCAAACTTTAATTCGTTTTTAAGTTTTTGAGAGCTCGGAACCCAAAGTTCGTCCCAATGAGAGTTTTTCATCTAGTTTGGACGAAGTTGGTCCAAACTTTGCTCCGTTTGAGTTTCGAGAGAGTTTGGAACTCAAAGTTCGTCCGAATGAGAGTTTTTTTTCTTTAGGTGGTTTGGACGACACATGGTCCAAACTTTAATTCGTTTTAAGTTTTTGAGAGCTCGGAACCCAAAGTTCGTCCCAATGAGAGTTTTTTCATCTAGTTTGGACGCAAAAGTTGGTCCAAACTTTGCTCCGTTTGAGTTTCGAGAGAGTTTGGAACTCAAAGTTCGTCCGAATGAGAGTTCTTTAGGTGGTTTGGACGACACATGGTCCAAACTTTAATTCGTTTAAGTTTTTGAGAGCTCGGAACCCAAAGTTCGTCCCAATGAGAGTTTTTCATCTAGTTTGGACGAAGTTGGTCCAAACTTTGCTCCGTTTGAGTTTCGAGAGAGTTTGGAACTCAAAGTTCGTCCGAATGAGAGTTCTTTAGGTGGTTTGGACGACACATGGTCCAAACTTTAATTCGTTTAAGTTTTTATGAGCTCGGAACCCAAAGTTCGTCCCAATGAGAGTTTTTCATCTAGTTTGGACGAAGTTGGTCCAAACTTTGCTCCGTTTGAGTTTCGAGAGAGTTTGGAACTCAAAGTTCGTCCGAATGAGAGTTCTTTAGGTGGTTTGGACGACACATGGTCCAAACTTTACTTCCTTTAAGTTTTTGAGAGCTCGGAACCCAAAGTTCGTCCCAATGAGAGTTTTTCATCTAGTTTGGACGAAGTTGGTCCAAACTTTGCTCCGTTTGAGTTTCGAGAGAGTTTGGAACTCAAGTTCGTCCGAATGAGAGTTCTTTAGGTGGTTTGGACGACACATGGTCCAAACTTTACTTCGTTTAAGTTTTTGAGAGCTCGGAACCCAAAGTTCGTCCCAATGAGAGTTTTTCTTCTAGTTTGGACGAAGTTGGTCCAAACTTTGCTCCGTTTGAGTTTCGAGAGAGTTTGGAACTCAAAGTTCGTCCGAATGAGAGTTCTTTAGGTGGTTTGGACGACACATGGTCCAAACTTTACTTCGTTTAAGTTTTTGAGAGCTCGGAACCCAAAGTTCGTCCCAATGGGAGTTTTTCATCTAGTTTGGACGAAGTTGGTCCAAACTTTGCTCCGTTTGAGTTTCGAGAGAGTTTGGAACTCAAAGTTCGTCCGAATGAGAGTTCTTTAGGTGGTTTGGACGACACATGGTCCAAACTTTAATTCGTTTAAGTTTTTGAGAGCTCGGAACCAAAAGTTCGTCCCAATGAGAGTTTTTCATCTAGTTTGGACGAAGTTGGTCCAAACTTTGCTCCGTTTGAGTTTCGAGAGAGTTTGGAACTCAAAGTTCGTCCGAATGAGAGTTCTTTAGGTGGTTTGGACGACACATGGTCCAAACTTTAATTTCGTTTAAGTTTTTGAGAGCTCGGAACCCAAAGTTCGTCCCAATGAGAGTTTTTCATCTAGTTTGGACGAGTTGGTCCAAACTTTGCTCCGTTTGAGTTTCGAGAGAGTTTGGAACTCAAAGTTCGTCCGAATGAGAGTTCTTTAGGTGGTTTGGACGACACATGGTCCAAACTTTACTTCCTTTAAGTTTTTTG